>JAHTLZ010000016.1:77654231-77727608 GCA_023846285.1 Phrynocephalus versicolor
CCCCCCCCCCCCTTTTCAGCTGTTCTTCAGTGGCTCAGAGCTCACCTCAATACTGACTGTCACGTTGAGCTGTTTATTAGCCGTCTTCCCCATAGCCTCCGAGCTGGCTTTCAGCTGCAGCTCCTCTTGCTTTTGCTGTTCCTGCTTAAATGAGAAAAGTCAAGGTCAAGGGCACTCAATGCCCCAACGTTGGGGGCAAAAGGCAGCCAGGAAGAAGCATCCATCTGTGGCTATCGTTTTGACTCCCCTTTCATTCGTAGGACAGCGTTAGAACTTGGAACGGCCGGCAGTGGACACTGAAAGGGAGCCAAACGTGCCGTTTGGGGGGGTCCAAGGCGCCTCTTACCAGTTTCCTCTCTTTCTCCTCCAATTCTTTCCGGAGCCGCTCCTTCTCTTTGGCTGCGGCCAAAACCTCCCTCTGCAAGCGTGCCGCCTTCTCCTTCTCTTGCCGCTCGTGCTCCCTGCAAGCAGACAAGGCAACGTCACTGCCCAAACAGGAGGTACCTTCTGCGTGTATCCCCTGCTGCCAGCATTAGCAGCATAGAGCATGTCAAACTCTTCCCTTAGTCGTACATTTTTGAGGGCCTGCTCCTTGGCATTTTTATAAGAGAAGCACAGAGGGGCTACAAGATGGAAGAGAAGCTTGCCCAGCTCTACTTACTGTTGGGCTTGGAGCCTTTCCTGCTCCTTCTTCCTCTGCAGTTCTCTTTCGGCCGACAGATTTTTCTCTCTTTCCAGTTCTGCCCGACGTTGCTCTGCAACCTTCCGAGCCTTCTCTTGCTCCTCCTCCTCTTTCCTCTTCTGCATGAGCTCCCTGTGCCTGTGTTCTTCCTCCTCCTGAGAAAGAATAGGTTACCTTTCCCAAGAGAGGTCCACACCACCAAGAACCACAGCTGGAGGTGGGGGCAAAACCCATCCACACGAGACAAGTTAACATTCTCGCTCCCCTTTTTGGCTACAAATCCGAACTATTTAATAATACTATTTATCTCTTCAGTCCTTGGCTACATTTTTACATCTTAAATGAGAAAGATTTTCCAATGGTGACTCTTCTCAGATTTTCTCCAGTGCACTTTAAAGCTTATCTGGATCTAAGAAATAACTCCTGGCAAATCCATCTTTTGCTATCTTATAACCTGAATCCGGCCCCTGGGATCAATTGCAGAACACCCCCCCCTTACCCCTTGCTTTGCAAGCAAGCCAGCCTCCGCAGCTGCTTCTATTGCTGAGGTGGGCTATAGAAGCAGATGATCAGCATGCTAGCGAGTGGGACAGTTCAAAGTGGGAGGGCCACGGCAAGGTCTCCCGCTCCCCCACCCGCCGCCCAGATGGTCAAGGCACTGGCTGCAGCCAAGCAGGGCAATTTAAAATGTCGGCCTTTTTTTTTTTTTGGACTGTGGTCCGGCCCCCAGTGGTGTCTGGGGGTAGTGGACCGGCCCTCTGTTTGAAAACTTTGAGGACCCCTGTTATAACCTATTGGTACTACTCTGAGGAAGAGGGTTTTGCCCTCAAAATATTAGCAACATTTTTTGTTATTTTTCTAGTAGCCTGAAGGTATCACCTGTTGCACTTTTGTAAGAGAATCTTTGTCAAACAAATCTAACATCGGCGATGGAGAAACAGTTACAAGTAGTTAAAATTTGCTGCCATAAATGTCGCCTTTGCAGCCTTGAGTTTAGCTTCGGAAAGGAAAATGCCATTCTACTTTTGCTCAGCCTCCCATTTGTACAAGCTGCTGCTACTGCCACATCCCTGGCCTTGCTTTGACTCTCCCCCCCCCCGTTACCAGCTGCAGTGCTTTCTGTTTACGGGCTTCCTCCTCTTGTTTCCGCCGAGCTTCGAGTTCCTCCAGCTTCTTGGCCGCCGCCGCCTTCTTCAGCTTGTCTTCCGCCAGCTTGTCCTCTCGCACCTGGAAGGTTGATGTCATTAACCAATACCCTGACTTCCTTCCACGGTGGGCTGGGTGGCACAAAAGGTTTTTCCTCCCCTCCCCTGTTTTCATCAGCACAACAACCCTACCTGAGGAAATTTTATCTACATGAGGATGTTGACAACCTTGAGCGGGTGCAGAGGAGGGTGACCAGGATGGTTGAGGGTCTGGAAGAAATGTCTTACAAGGAATGGCTTAGGGAACTGGGAATGTTTAGCCTCTCTAAAAGAAGGCTGAGGGGGGATATGATAGCTATGTTTAAATATTTGAAAGGATGTCATATTGAAGAGGGGACAGGTTTGTTCTCCATGGCTTCAGAGACTAGGACTCGGGGCAATGGTTTCAAACTACAGGAGAAGAGATTCCATTTGGACATTAGGAAGAACTTCATGACGGTTAGAGCTGTTCGGCAGTGGAATAAGCTGCCACGGAGGGTGGTGGAGTCTCCTTCTTTGGAGGTTTTTAAGCAGAGGCAGGATGGCCATCTGTCGGAAATACTGTGTTGGGGTTCCTGCATGGCAGGGAGTTGGACTGGGTGGCCCTTGAGGTCTCTTCCAACTCTATGATTTTATGGTTACACTGTCAAGTAGGGCCTGACCTAGGTGTAATGGCTGAGCAGGGCTTCAGGGCTGAGTGGCGGTTTCAAACATGGGTCTCCTCAGTGGACACTGGCAGCATCCTACACCATGCTGGCCCAAGGGCCAAGGGCACCTTGCCCTTTTATTGTGTCTCTTATAGATCATGCTGAGAGCATGTCCGTTAATGCATTAAGAGGTGCCTGTTTAATACCAGACAGGAAATTTAAAGCTCATCGGAATTTTAAGGAGGAAGACGAGCAACAGATGCTCTCTCCAAACCTATGTCACTTGCTTTCTTTATTCTTCGCAGAGCATGGCACAATTTAAAATCGCAGATTCATGGGGCTGGAAGGGGCTTAGAATGCAGGAATCCAAAGCAAAGTCCAGTTTTCTCTTGAATGCCTCCAGAATTATATTACACGTCTTCTAATTGCATGAATTCAAAGAGCAGCTTTGATTATAAGCAGATGTCCCTGCCTACCCCTCCAAAAAATAAACAAGATTTAAATAAATAAATATTTAACCAATACTGTGCTGCTGTTTGCCTTCGGGAAGTGCCCTGGGAAAGGTGGACTACTGGACTCGCCAAGGCCCTGTTGGTGATGGTGTGGTGGTCCCTGGTCAGGTGGCAAGAGCCTGGAGAGCCCCTCTCTCTTGATCCGGCAGCTCCAGTGCTTGAGCATGCCAGGAGGCTGGTGCAGGGCGGAGAGGTCTAAATGTGTGCATGTTAATCAATTCTTTACGCTTTGTTAATACATTTTTGAGGGCATAAGAGTTTATAGGGGAGAACCTTGGTTTACAAGCATAATTCCTTCCAGAAACATGCTCGTAAACCAAAACATTCGTACATAATAAAATAAAATGAAAACAAAACAAATACAACAACAATACACATAAGAAATACAGTGGACGCTTGTATAACAAACAGCTTGTATAACATAAAATTTGTACAACATAAAAATTCCAGAGATAGGGAAAATTTGCTTAACATAATCGCCTATGGGATCACTCTGTTTTCAATGCATTCCTATGGGAATTTGTATAAAGGAAAATTTGCTTAATTTCATTTGGAACGAATTAATTCCTTTATATAAGGTACCACTGTAGTTAGAATTTACCTGATTTATTCCTCTCCACTGCTCCACTGCTCGTTTTGCAAGATGAGCTCGTTAACCGGACCAAAAATATTCCATTTTTTTTTTTTTTTGCTCATCTTCCAAAACTCTCGTAGCCTGGGGCATTCATAAGCCAAGGTATTGCTGCACACAGATTTTGAACTATAAATCTCTTGCCCCTAACCCCAGTGTTGCTAAAGGGAGAAGTGTACGTGAAACATAGAAAGAAGTTAAAAGTAAATTAAAAAGTTAGAAATGATTGCCGTTTGCACTCCTACAAAGGGCTGTTGGGTTGTTTTGCTCATCAGCGTGTTTGCAGTGCAGCGCTTCTGACATATTCAAGGACGGGGGGGGGCTCCAAAGGAATGGTTTGCTGGGCCAATAGGAACCCATGTCAGAGTCTTCTGAAGACGAGGCTTGTTATTGCTTCTCTGGTTCAAAGAAGAATTAATACAGTAACCCCCCGCTGATCGCGGGGGTTAGGGACCCACCCCACCTGCGATGCATGAAAATCCGTGATATGTGGAAGCGGGTGGGGGGCCTGGGGGCGGGCGATTGCATGCCTGTCTGAGAAGTCTTGGTGCGGCGCGCACAGGCGGTGTTGCGAGATCTGACGTCCCGCTGCCACTTCTTGGAGGGGGCGGGGGAGCGACCCGACTGCTCCCTGCCGCCCCCTCCGCGGCTCCGAGGTGCAGGTACTGCGATCCTGCGATATAGCGGGACCGCAGTACCTGAACCGTGAAATGGCGGGGGTGACTGTACTAGCACTGACCAGCTTAAGGGGATCATATGAACCCCATCAGCTAGTTTTGTGGAGGCCTCCTCCTCCTCCAACTTCCTAAAAGCTCCGTAAGCACCGTCTCCCTGTTTACCTTATCATTTCTCTCCTCGTACTGAGCGCGCTTCTGCTCAAACCGTTTCTTCTTCTCCTCTTCTAGTCGCTCCACCCGCTCCCGAGCCTGCAGCACCTTCCGAAGACGCTCTTCCCGCTTCCTGGACGGCACACGAGAGTCCCGTTAGCAAAGCCTTTCCAAGATAAAACAGAAAAGGAGCCCCGGGACGGACGCCCACGTACCGCTTCGCCTCTTCCATGCGCCGCTTTTTTTCTTCCTCCAATTTTTGTCTTCGCTGTTGCTCGGCTTCCTCCTTCTTCCGCAGATTTTCAAACCGTTGCCTCTCTTTTTCCTGTTGAGAGAGGAAAAACTGATGTCGGCACTTGCTATTAAGAAGGGCCCCGGCTGCAGCAGGCGAAAAGGCTGGCGAGTTAACTTAGCCAAGGAAAAATGCCCCTCTATTTTCCAGCTTCTGTGGCAAATGCACTGAATAGTGAGATTAGCTGTGGTAGGAGAATATGCACAGGTCACAGGAAGAATCACAGTTCCAATGTGGCTGTCCACTGAACAGTTTTTACCATGCCAAACAATTTGCTCCCTCCCACAGCTCAGCCACTGCAAACAGCTATGAAACCACACTGCAAAAAAGCAATCCAATCACACTCATTATCATATCTAAATCAGAGCTTGGGGGAAATTAGCTGTTTGGACTATAGCAACCAGACGCCTATAGCCCGAAGAGTCCAAATATCTAATTGATCCAGGCTCTGATCTAAACGCCAGTTAGACCTGAAACAAACTTCTTTTCTTGTTTTGGAAAGGCTCTGATGCAAGGCTGTTTGCAACAGGGCAGGAAACTGATTTGCACTGACTTTGTGTCAATAAGTTTGGTTTACGTTTTCAAGATATTGCCCCAGCCACCCTTTGCAATACTGAACCACCTTCTCATGGCAGAAGCGGGCCTTCAAAAAAATCACGAAACAGAGCCACCCATTTCAACATAAAGGGCTCCTCTTGCTATCATAGTTGTTTTAAGTATCACAATGGTATAATGGGAGAAGTACTGCAGAAAATATTACAATATTTTCCATGCATAGGAATATATTTTTGTCCAAAATTGTAGACGTAATCCAAGGCGTTAACTGTGCTGCGGCAAAACAGTAATCTTGGGTCAGAAAATGGAGGTTGCCTTATACATGGAAGCGTCTGATAGACGGGAAAGTGCAGCCTGCCCTGCCCAGCTGCCCTGCCAAGAGAGCTCTTTCCAAGACTGAAACAGGCAACTCTGGGTGCGAGACAAACAACTTGAACAAAGGAGCTTCATCTCTACTAAGAAGCAATGGAGGAGAAGCAAGAAAACTGCATGGCAGTAAAACGAATTGCCTCCCTTTTCTGACCCTGAGCAGCAAAAACAGCTATAAGCAAGGGGAGAAAACGAGGAGGAAAAAAATCACTTTGAAACAGGCAGGCACATCCACTGCAGAGGCGGCAGGAGAAGGAAGGGAGGGAGCCTTGGGTCAGGTCAAGCTTGGGTCATCCATCCCCAGGGGATTCCCTCTGCTTCAACCTCGTCATTAGCAGCCCTTCTGCGTCCCCAAAGCTCAACTGTCAGCAGCACAAAGGAAGCCCACAGATCTTGAATCCGCTTTGCTTCTGCCCTTGCCTGACCATGCTTCGAGGGGGAAGCCCACAGACAGGATGGGAAAATGTCCTTGGCATCTAGTTGAGTGGAAAGTTATTCTCAGGCTTGATTCTGGTCTTAATCGCTCGAACACTCAAACTCTCCTCAACAGGTCCATCCCATTCACAAAATAAAACAATTGTGCAATGGGATATCCAATAATTACATATTATCTGGAATACCATGTCCAGTTCTGGGCATCATAGTTTAATAAGGATATTGGCAAGCTGGAATGTATCCCTGCATCCAACAGGGATTGGGGGGAGCTAGAGTTGATGGCCTTGTAGGCTCCTTCCAACCTCACCATTCTATGACTCTATGCATTTCTTACAGAGGAGGGTGACCAGAATGGCAAAAGGTCTAGAAGCCAAGCCCTTCTAGACCTTTTACAGTCGAGGGAGCAGGAAATGTTTAAGCCACCTTGATCCTTTTGGCGAGAAAGGGAGTGGGGAGAGAGAAGGAGAGAAAGAGAAGACAAGACTGAGGGGCGATATGACAGTTATCCTCAAATATCTGAAGGGCTGTGACATGGAACACACTTGTTTTCTTTAGCTCTAGCGGGAAGGAACTGGCGTAATGGATTCAAATGATGCCAAAGGTGATTTCTCCTAATCAGGAAGACCTTCTTTACGGTAAGAGCTATTCAGAAATGGAATAAACCAACTTGGAGGGAGGGCAGACTCTTTTCTACTGAGGGTTTTTAAAACACGTTGGATGGCCACTTGTCAGGATCTCTTGGACGTTGGATTCAATGATCTTTTGGATTCCTTCCAGCTCAAAAATTCCATGACTCTATTAGACAGTCCTACCAGGACTTTCTTTCGGACTAATCACACTGGCTGGGCGCAACTCAAATATTGTGTATAGGGTAGACTCCAACACTCTTAGCTAGATAAGTCACAGGGGCGTCCCTTTAAGCGCATATGTTTAGTTGTGAATTGCCAAACATTCTTTCCCTCCTTGCTTAATTTAATATGCATGGTTTGGGTGGTAAATGTAACATGGATTAATTAGTGTAGAGGAAAGGCTACAATTAATGGTGGAAAGGACGGGCAATTAAGATAAAATGTTCTAGATCATAAAAAGATAACAAAGAAATTAGAAATGAACAATGACTAACTAGATCCCAGAATCATTCTACTTTCTATTTGTTACCTTTCTAATCAATATTAAGGTGAATCCACAAATACAATGATACTGAATTTTTAGTTAAATAGCAAACATGAACTGTATTTTGGAAGAGTCATGATTCTTTTAATACTCAGCAAACAACACAATATTGCTTATAACTGGATATCCAGTGGGTTTTTTTTAACATTTTAGTAAGCTGTTACTGCAAAAGCACTAAATAAATGCTTGAGCTCTCTTCTAATAGTGGGTTATGGATGCCATTAGACAACACACAGTGTTAATGATACGCAAATGCACCTACTAGTCAATCTTGTTACTTACAACAAACCCTCCCTGTATGAAGAGAAGATTGCAATATAGTTAATACCACTGGCGGTTGCATTCAAGTTCAACTCAAAATTTATTGCCAAAATTATTATAGGATTAAGCTACTTTTATAAAACTAATTTAGGATGTTGCCCTTGTACCAGCAAGCTTTGTGGTCCCCAGAGTGATTTTTTATTTTAATATACAGTATTTTTAAAAATGCAGCAGAATTCACTTAGGCCTAGAAGCAGCAAGGGGGCGAACTGCTCACAAGACTAAGTTCTATTGCTTGTCATACAATAGCGGTCTGCTGTTCAGATTTTTTTTGTTGTTTTTTTTTTGGACTCTTAATTCCCAGAATTCCTCAAGAATCCCCCAGGCAAACCTCTGGCAGTTCTTGCACACAGACAAACACCTACAGATACCTATACAGTGGACCCTTGTATAACAAACAGCTTGTATAACATAAAAGTTGTACAACATAAAAAATTCCGGAGATAGGGTAAATTTGCTTAACATAATTGCCTATGGGGAAAATCTGTACAACATAAAAATGGGATCACTCCATTTTCAATGCGTTCCTATGGGAATTTGTATAAAGGAAAATTTGCTTAACATAATTTCATTTGGAACGAATTAATTCCTTTATACAAGGTACCACTGTACTTCATTCACCTGGCACATGCCTCTCTTCTCAGGACTACTTCCTGTACAAAAGAAACAGCCCCAGGGCTTCTTGGGTGGCCTAGGTCTTTATCGGAAATTTCCTCTCACTGACCATGAAGGTTCTTCCAAAGAACTGCACCTCCAACAAACACCTTGGCTTCATCAGGCACTGGGGCAGTTTCTTTTTTGTACAGGACGAGAGGCCCATTCCAGGGCACTGAAACATAGCTGCACATCTCTGGGCAGGGACTCTCAAAATTTCACCTGAGACATTTTGGAGTATTCTGGGCAGCGGATATCAAAACAGCAGCCACACCACCACAAATGACATGCCCTGAGTGCCGTCATTATTTCCAAGTACACACCTCTACAAGATATCACTTGACAGTTCAAATCAATGCAACCATTTTGGGCTTCCACATTTCTAGGGTGGAATTCTAATTCCTAAGCCCGTATGCCTATTTACTCTCTTTTCCCCCCAGTTTACTCTATCACTCATGACCATTCGCACCATGATAGTTTACATAAACCCTTTCTCTGTGGTTCCTTACTTTTGCAGCTCCTTTCTCCCACCAATTGTTCACCTCACAGTTTTCTTCAGTTCCTCTAACAGCAGTGTTTATTAAGCTGTCCACAGTCCCGAAACCCAAGTTTTGAAGTTCTCAGCTGGGACATGGCATGGGCTACTTCTTTATTCACCTCCATGCCTAATTTCAAAAACTCTTCAGGATTACCCTGTTCAAACCAAAATAGATCAGAATAATGTCTGATAGGTCTGGATATTTCTGCATGCTCATGAGTGCCACTGGAAGAAAATCCGCGATATGCGGATGCAGTTGGGTCAGGCCTGGGGGCTTAGCTGGGGGCTCTTGTACTTACCCCCAGCCTGGCGCCGCCCCGAACGGACCTTCCCGGGCCTTCTGGAGGCCCCAAAAGGGCCTCCCTGCAAACCAGAAGTGACTTCCGAATCGCCGAAAATCAGTTGAAGCCTCCGTCAGGCCTAGAAAGGCTCTCAGAGGCCTCAGAAATGATTTTCTGCTAACAGGAAGTGACTTCCGGTTCACAGGGAAGCCATTATTCAGGCCTCCAGAAGGACCGGGAAGGCCCTCGCAGGCCTGTTCAGGGTAGCACCAGTCCTAGGGTACGTATGGGAGGCCTGAAACTTGTTAATTTTCGATTCAGAAACCGCCTTCTCTATTTCCTTTCAATGGAGTTACCTGGGGAGTGGTCCGCAGGGGAGTGTTTTGCTTGAGGAAAGATTTTATGGTGCTGTTTCGGCTCACAGAGCCAGGAGTCATCATAAGCACCTGGTTCTTATGAACAGTGTGCAAGAATGTCTTGAAAGGACGAGAAACCTGAAGAGAACAGAACATTATCAGTTCCTGAAAAGCTCATGAGGGTACCTGACACACTTTTCGCCACAGGGTCCATATCTTACCTTGCTGGAGAGATACTGTGGAGATGGAGCCTTTTTCCTTGGTGGTGAAAGCTTCTCTTCTGTGCCCGGTGCATCATTTATGCCAAGTGCTCTCTTATAGCTTGACTGTCTCCTGTAGATTATTTATTGTTACATAAACGTTAATATGGACTCTTTCTATAGAACATTCCATCTGAGCAATCTACCTTGCTCCTTTTCCTAGAGACACCAAAGGACCCTGGTACCATCCTTGGTCTTTGGACCTCATCTGAGACCAGACTGGCATCTTTTAGTGACAGAAATGATCATGGCTGCTTAGATAGGCATCTTAGAATCATAGAGTTGGAAGAGACCTCAAGGGCCATCTAGTCCAACCCCCTGCCATGCAGGAACCCCCATCACAGTGCTCCTGATATATGGCCGTCCAGCCTCTGCTTAAAAACCTCCAAAGAAGGAGACGCCACCACCCTCCGTGGCAGCATATTCCATTGCCGAACAGATGTAACTATCATGAAATTCTTCCTAATGTTTAATGTGAATCTCGTTTCCTGTAGTTTGAAACCATTGCCCCGTGTCCTAGTATCTTAAGCCATGTCCTCCTTGACACAGGAAGTAGTCCTCATTCAGAGTTGATCAATGCAATACCTTCTGGCCATAAGTGGACTGTAGCTGCCGGCAAAACCAGAGGACAGGGCTGCTGAGAGTTTAACTACAACAGCTGGAAGACATCGCTTCTATATATCCTATACATATAGAATATATAGCTTCTATATAGCCTATATATAGCCTACCAGCAGCATCCTACCATAGGACCTACTGTGCTGTATGCCACATCATTTACAGCCCAATCTGAACATTCCCTCTATCTCAGGTGCAAAAGAGCTGCAAGAAACCTTTTTCCTATCTTCGCTTTTCATTTCATTTCTTCCACCAAGCATACATCACCCTCTACTTCTTTATATCTGCATTGCCTTCAACCTGTGTATGGCTCTCTCAAGCAAGAACGGCAGGGTTGCCGCCTTTTTTACCAGCAACCTTAACACTATGTCTTGGATTTTGCTGGTGGTCCCGACCGCAGTTAAGTGGGAGCAATGGTAGCCTTACTCACAGGCATTTCACTTATTCACATCAGTGCTCGCTATACATTTTTATAGAAGCTCACTGAAACAAACCCGCCATGAATTTCATTGAAAGGAAACATACTTGATGATCTGTGGTTTTTCCTGCACGTCTTCACCCTTTCCAGAATTGTTATCTATGCAGAGAATTGACAATTAGTGATGACTGAAGTTACATGCAGAAAAGGCCTTGGGTCATATTGCAACAACAAGCACCTTCACTTTTGTGAGCACAGAAGGGGATACTGGCTTATCTGGGGTGGCCCATCCTGGTCTGCTGAGGAGGAGCTATCCAGGAATGGATCAATTCATTCCCTGGCCCAGGGCCCGGCAGGGGAAGTGAACTTTAAAACGATCAAAAGGGATGTGCCACAAGATTCCCCCCTTCCTGAACACAGTCAGATAAAAGAGGAGCTGGGTAGGAACTAAGTAGAAGACAATAGAGGCACCAGTGGATCAGGGTGGAAGTCAGTCAGGAGTTGGGTGGCTCTAGATGTCTCCTCTGCAGACCAGGATGGGCCACCACTGTCCCATTCTCAGGCTGAGAGAAGGAGCTATCCAGGAATGGGGGCCTACCAAAGACCTACCAGGTTGGGTCTTCAATCAAAAACTACTTCTTGAAGACCTTGTCTGCCAAAGACAGTTGTTTCTAAGCATATTTGTTAATTTTATTGTGCCTTATAAATGTTGAAGAAATAGCAAAGGCTACAAATGGGAAAAATCAGTAACTGAGGCAAAGGCAAAGAAATATTGATAGGAGCTTATGGAACATGCATGTGATGTTTTTCAAAGTTCACTTCCTCTGCCTGGCCTACACCACGGAGAGAATTCACCCATTTCTAGATGGATCCTTCCAACAGACTCATATCTTTATAGCTACTGTGCAAGTGTGAGCTTTTATCAGGAACAAAATGCTTGCAATTTTAGCTACACCTATATCAAGAGCAGGTTTCTACCCATTTACTATCTGAAAAGTGATCAGGAATCAGTTGAAGAAATCCACAACAGCTTCTGTTAATCAGTACAATGTAGCATACTGTTTTACCAAACATGTGTCACAGTGGGTAAAATTAGATTGAAATTAGTTTATACAGTCCTAATCCTAAAGAATGTTCTCTGATCTCCTTGCCCTCTGAAGATGCCAGCCACAGAGTCTGGCGAAACATAAGGAACAAAAACTTCCAGAACATGTCCAAACAGCCAAAAAGACTCACAACAACGATTGGATACTGACTGTGGAAACCTTCAAGGATATAATGTTTCATTGTGTAATACTATGGTTTCTTTCTTTATACAGTGTTTCCCCCATCATTTTGCAGTTCCTCTACTGCAATCCCAGTATATTGCAGGACGGCAGGACAGTATATTAAACACAAGGCCGTCTAGGGCAAGCTGCTTGGGCCCGTTTGAAGCCTCTTGCACTTATCCCAGGCCTGGTGCTGCTCTGAACGGGCCTCTGATGGGCTTCCTGGGCTTGTCGGAGGCGCCAGAAGTGGTTTCCAGCAATCTGGAAGTCACTTAGTTTCCAGAAGTGACTTCTGGATCACCCAAAACCACTTCTGGGGCCTCCGACAGGCCCGGGAAGCCTGTTGGAGGCCCACTCGGGGCAGTGCCAGACTTCAGGTAAGAGTAGAAGGCCCCAGATAGGCCCCCTCCAGTCCCAACCTGACCCAGCATCTGCATATTGAGGATTTTCCATTATTGAAGGTTGGGTCGGGTCCCTTACCCCCATGATAGGTGGGGGATTTCTTTTGATTTATTTACATAGTTTGTAGAATCACACTTGTGTCCATGAAGCAAGCAAACCAACTAGCTGGATTACTCCTTCTGGCTCTGTTCAAGCTTTGTGAACATGTCTGCTATCGCAGTAACTTTTATTACATATACCTCAAGTCCTTCCTTTCGAGAGCTTATGGCAGTGAAGAATCCTGTAAAGTAGTTTAGGGTGTCTCAATAGATTCAACCAGATATGAACCCGGTCTCCTCAGTTCAGGACAGGGGAACATGTGGCCTTCGAGGTGCACTCCAATTTCCCCAAAGCCAACTCAGTCTGGCCAATCGGGAGGGGTGATGATGGGGGTACAGCAGCTCATGGATATCTGGAAGGCCACAAATTGCTTGGCCCTCCCTTTGCCGAAAGCTGTTCTGTCAAAATGTGGACCACATGTTCAACAATGTTCTTGCCAATCAAGAAAACATCTAAAGCAGGGGCTCCCAACCTTGGATCTCCACATGTTCTTAGACTACAACTCCCAAAGACCCTGGCTAGCACAGCTGGCAAAGGGTTCTAGGAGCATTAGTTCAAGAACATATGAGGAGCCCAGGTTGGGAACCACTGATCTAAGAGATTGTTTGCCCTTCCTTAAAACTATTTTGTCTTCCTCGCAACTGAGCTTCTTTGCAACTCAGTCAGCCAGTAACAGCTTATATACTGACCTTTGCACTCTGCTCCTTGTTGGTCACCCTGAGACTGGACCGTGGCCGTCATGTTGGCCTTGTGAGACCGAAGGGACATCCTGAGTTTTTCAGCTACTGTCTATAAAGACAAACAGGTTCTCAGCACAGTCCTCTTCAGGCATGCAAGCACATGAACTCATTAGTTGGTCAGGTGATCTTCCTTTTGAGGATTAATACCAAGCACATTGTTATGACAGAAGAAACCCCATCCAACTCTAGAGATGCCTTTGGTATTTCAGCAAGGGGTGTGAGGACCAGTGGAGAAGGAGGGCCTTGTCTGCAATTTTAGGCCAACTCTTTGGTAAATGTTTCTGTCATCAGATGATCTCTGAACAAGAATCTTACAACTGAAGACAGATATAATACCCAAGATACAATATACCGTATATACTCGAGTATAAGTGGACCCAAGTATAAGTTGAGGCCCCTAATATAACCCCGCAAAACTGGGGAAACGTATTGACTCGAGTATAAGTCTAGGGTGGGAAATGCAGCAGGGCCTGGCAGCTCCTCCTTTGTGAGCTTGGGGAGTGGTGTGTGATGTTTAAATTTAGCCACTGATGCAACTGCTTGGGTCAGTGGCTAAATGTCATTTTAAACATCGGGTGCTGCTCCCCTGTAATGCAGAGGGGGGTCATGAGAAGCGGCATGCAATTTTTAAAATGACTTTTAGCCACAGTTGATTTGCCTCAGTGGCTAAAAGTATTGACCCGAATATAAGCCAAGGGCCCCCCTTTTCAGCCCAAACTTAAGGCTGAAAAACTAGGCTTATATTCGAGTATATACAGTAGTAGGCTTCACAAGGGCAAACGGTGCAGTTATAGCAAACATATTTTGGTCCCTGAGTTGGCAGTCCCTCATTCTTGCTTCTCCATTACACACTGGATTTACAGTTCTACATTCCTTAAAAGCAGGGTGGACAAAAATCAATGTTTTTCCCCCCACAAAAGTCAAACTGAGTTTAATCATGATTTTTTATAATCCATTTTAAATTTACATTGTCAAAAAATTGATTTTTTAAAAAATGTCCATCACTCTGATTTAAACCAAACCCACCCTGCCTAATGGAGCAAATCTTTGTCTAAACCAGGTCAGTGAAATGGTGATTTCCCCAGGTGAGGAGGAACAACATTGCCCTCCTTAGCGTTTTTTTTTTTTAAATTAACTTTTGCCCTTTGTAGAACGTACCTCTTCAGAATGAAGATCTAACTTCAGCCTGGGAAATAAAACATAAGGATATGAGCGGGCAAAAAGTGGAGCTGTTTTTTTTTTTCAACCCTCGGTCTTATAGCAAGGTCGTAAACCGATTACATCTCATTATTTTGCCATTAATTAATTTAACACAGTCAATTGAAGTGACAAACCTATCACCTGTACTCTCTAAAACCGCCCAGAGTAGCTTTTGTGCTAGATGGTTGTGGTATTTAAATCAAATAAATAAATAAACAAATAAATAAAAATAATACAAGACTTCTCAATCACTGGAGGGCAATTTCTAGAGGTCTGGGAGTCCTACCCCCATGGTCATTTTCCTTAACACCCCCCATCACTTCCAATTTTAAAGGGAAAACCCCTACTCTTCAGGGCTTAAAACAGCATTAGAGAACCTGAAAAGATGGCAAAACTGCCCCCCCCATAGGAGGGGTGCTTTTAAAAAAAAATGAAAATCATTCTGCAAGTACTACCCTCAGGCCCGAGAGGAGCCCCATGGTGCCTGCACTTTGCCCACCACTGGCCTCTCTCTTCCCAGAGGTCCTCCCCAACCTTCTGAATCAAATCTGGAGGGGCTACAGAGGTGTGGGGAATACATGTTCTGCCTGCAGTCTATTTTACAAGGGACCACCCATATTGGAAGCAACCATACGGTTTTGTTGAAATAGCCTCACCCAGATTCAGAAGTTTCTTCCACCGCTACATTGTCAGATGGGATCTGAGCTGAAGAGGAAAAGACACAAATAAGGATATTGTTCCAACAAGGAAGTGCAACCAGAATAAAAATCTACCACCTTGTATATACATTCTGTCTCCTACTGGATCTGTCTACACGTAGTGACCCCCCGGACTGCCATAACAATCAGTAGGATTTGGTACGGGCAAAAGAGCAAACAATTATATTTAAGAGCCACTAGAAAGACCATCAGCTGCTGCTTAGATATTTCTTTACTAATTTTATTCAGAGAGAAGCCTGGAACATGTTTTCAGATTAAGAGAGGGATGATCTGTGAACAGATGCTGCCCCTCGTCTGTATCTTTCAAATCTTTGAAAACTGCTATCATATCTCCCCTCAGTCTTCTCTCCTCAAGACCAAACATGCCTGGTTCCTCCAGTCTTCCCTCACAAAGCTTGGTTTCCTGTCCCCTGATCACCCTTGTTGCCGTCCCTCTGAGTTTGACAGTTTGTCAGAATTGTTCTTAAAGTGTGATGTCCAGAACTGGACATAGTATATTTAGATGGGGCTTAACCACTGCCGAACAGAGGAAAACTGGCACCTCATGGTATTTGGACACTATACTTCTATTAATGCAGACAAAATCACATGTGACTTTTTTTGCACCCTTACAGCACTGTTGGCTCATATTTTGATTTACAACAATTCTAAGATCCTCCTCACCTGTAGTGTTACTGAGCCAAGTATCCCCCATCTTGTAACTGTGCGTTTGGGTTTTCCCTCTAGATGCTGCTAGACATATAACTTTGCACTGATCCCAGATAAATTTTGTCCTGCTGTTTTCATTTCACTTGTCATGCCTATCAAGATATTTCTGAATGTTATTCCTATCTTCCAAGGGATTAGCTATTCCATCCAATTTCATGTCACCTGCAAACCTGATAAGTATTTCCTGCACTGCCTCATCCAAGTCATTATCAAAAATGTTGAAGAGCAAGGGCCCTGGACTAAGGCTTGGGGTACCCCACTTGATACCTTTTCTCAAGCTGAGGAGTCATTGATAAGCACTCTATGTACGATTCTGTTACCAATGTGTATCCACCTGATGCTTGTTCTATCCAGCCTGAAACTTGTGCAAAGAAATAAAGGAGAATCAAGCAGAAAAGCAAGAGATCTCATCCAGAACATCAAAGAAATCTAAGGGGAAACTTAGCCTATATTAGGATTGTTGAAGGGCTAACAGGAAAGCATGCCATCTGACCAGGAATAAACAAAGGTAGAAACAGAAATAAAGAAATAAAAGGATGAGACTCTTTTGAAGAGGAATCTTATAATAAAGTGCCTGCAGTTCTAGAAAGTGAGATGAGAGCTCCTCTGAAAGCACTGGGAAGAAATAAATTTCCAGAGGTAGATGGACTACTGATACATCTTTTTCAAGAACGGGGACTGAATCTATTAAAATCCTAAGAATATGCCAACAAATATGAAAAACACAACAATGACCCACAATCTAGAGATGTTTAATATACACTAACACCTAAGAAAGGAGATGCCAAAGAGTGCAAAAAATGATAGATTCGTTGCTCTTAATTTCCCATACAAGCACAGTGATGCTCAAGGTGGTACAACAAAGTTTAAAACAACAACACTTTGGAGTGAGCAATACCTGATGTTTAAGCTGCATCACACAGCCTTCAGCTGTGGTTCATGAGAAGCTTTAGATTGCTATGAAAGAAACTGGTGTGCCTCAGCAAATGATTGTCCTGATGCATATACTGTATTATGGATAAGAAGCTACCATTAGGACAGACTATGCAGTCACGGAATGGTTTCCTATAGACAAAGGTGTCAGACAAATGTGAATTTTATCTCTGTATCATCCTGTTTAATCTCTATGCAGAACATATCAACTGGAAAGACAGATTATATGCAGATGAACATAAAGAGAAAAATAGTGA
Organism: Phrynocephalus versicolor; assembly: GCA_023846285.1. Taxonomy (NCBI): domain Eukaryota; kingdom Metazoa; phylum Chordata; class Lepidosauria; order Squamata; family Agamidae; genus Phrynocephalus; species Phrynocephalus versicolor. Next base: position 77,671,311 of record JAHTLZ010000016.1, read on the forward strand.
AGAAACATCAATATTTAAGATATTCAGATGATACCATCTTACTGACAGAAAGCTGCACTTGCATAAAACAATTTTCATGAAAACGAAAGAATTGCCCAAACTCCCCTGCATCTGAACATTAAGGCAAAAACTATGACTACAGAAGAACTACACAAGTTCAATGCTGACAATGAAAAGCTGAGATGTTGTATACCTTGATGGATGGCATCAATCCAAATGGAGACTGCGGAGACTGCAGCCAAGAAATCAGAATCAAATAAAGAAATCTGAAGACCAAAACTCAGAAAGGCAATGACAAAGGAGTTGGAAAAGTATAAGGATGTGTCACTAAAAATCATCCACACTCTTGTATTTTCAATAACTATGTACAGGTGTAAAAGCTGGATAGTAGGTGTTATCGCATTCACTCTCTCATACTAATCACTTGAAGTTCCACATGAAAGGAGTGAAAAGAGACCTTTTCTTGATTTTTCCAAAATTAATATTTCTTCCTTTCTATCAGGGTGGATAAAAAAAAATCACTGGTTTTTGAAATCATATTGAATAAAATCACAATTAAAATATTTTTTAAATTTAAATCATCAAAATATCCAATTTGTAAAATTCAAATCTACCTTGCTTCCTATCACTAGCAACGTCCAATTTAATCGACAGCACGTGGCTTCAACACACCTACCATCCAGCAGAAACAAAATGGATAAGAGGCGGCAAAACCAGACAGCTGTGTCATCATGATGATGAAATGCACAACTTATGCACTTACAAGCTGCTGATGATTGGCGGTTTGTTTTACGTTTGGACAAACGCTTGGCAAGAGACTTCCGAACCAGCTTTTCCCTTTTGGCACTCAAGGAGCACGACTCGGCTAAAGAAACTCTGCAGTTCATCGAAGGCCTGCCCCCCATGAGGCTTCGCCGTACTGACTGGCGGCTTGCGTTTGGCGCGGTGGGTGTCTGTGGGCGCTCAGCCAAGTTCTGCACAGCTTCAGTTTCACATGGCTGGCAGCCATCTTGCTGCTGGACACACATATTCTCCTCCGGAGGGGTGGCTTCTTTCTTTTCAGGGGTTTTAGGAATGGGCACATTGGCAATTTTCAGCTTGGAAGCTCCCCGTGGCTCCTTTATCATCTTTGCTCCGGGGGTGTCTGGGATCACTATCAAAGAAACTTTAGAACAAGGTTGGGATTTCTTGATTGGGGACTTGCCGTTGGAGAACAAAGAGATGCTTCCGGCAACAGTCTCTGTTTGGGGTGGTGTTTTCTCCATTTGCAATTCTGCACTGTGCCTCTCATTAGCACTGATTTCTACCAGGGGCACCCGGCCTTTGGCCAAATCGATACTCATCTTCTTGCAAGTATCCTGCGAAGGCCTGGCAGACCTCATAGCCCGAGATCGAGTCACACGATGGCAAGGTGAAGAATTCTCGGCATCAATCATTATAATATCTGAATCTTTTCTGTGCTGGAGGTTTTGGGCAATCTGTTTAGAAGACGATGACCGGGTACTGTATCTTTTTGACAACCTAATAAATTGAACACGCTCGTTAGAATGATGAGGACAATCAAGTTGGCTGCAGGTTGCAACTGATAGAGGAGCTAGGACAGGGGTACAACAAACTTTCAACTTCCACCTTAAGAAAACAGGAGCCACACCGCTTGTTACAACCAACCAAATAAAGCAGGGGTGCCCAAACTTTTTGTAAGGAGGGCCAGATTTGGTGGCTGAGAATGTGTCAGGGGCCGGTTGCTCCCTGACCCTGCCACCCCACTGCAAGCCTCACCCACTGACCCATAAGCCCCACCCACTGACCCCTTGCAACCCCACCCTCAGGAAGGAAGACAGGGACCAAGGGAGGGAGGGAGGAAGGTGGAAACCAAGAGAGGAAGGAAGGAAGGTGGAGAACAAAGGAAGCACAGGGAGCCTTGGCCACAGGTCGCCCCTTGGAAGAGGCAATCTGTGCGAACTTGCACCTCCCCCCAAGCTCCCCAGCAGTGGCAATGGCTTGCCCGCCAGCCCACCCCAAAGCTCCTTGGCGGTGGCAGAGGCCCACTGGCCTGCCCACCCTCACACATTCCCTTGCGGTGGCGGTGGTGGCAGACTGTCCATCCGCCCAAGCTTCCCAGTGGTGCCGGTGGCATGGCCTGCCCGATCACTCCCCTGCGTGTGCGCCCAACTTCACAATATTCCTAGCTATGCCAGTGGCGGCGGCCCGCCTGTGTGCTGCCCTGCGCGCGTGCGCCTAGCTTCACAAGGTTCCCGGTGATGCAGCCTGCCCGCGTGCCACCCCCATGCACGCACCCAGCCCCACAAGCTTCTTGGCGGTGCTGGTGGTGATGGCCCACCCCCTTGCCCGCCCACCCAGCCCCACAAGCTTCTGCTCACCGGCTGGCCGGCCAGCCAGTCCAGCCCCTCAAGCTTCCCGGCGGTGTCAGTGTTGGCGGAATATTTTTTTTTAAAAAACAGGGCGGAGGAGGGGTGGGCCAGCCAGCCACGGGCCACTCAGAATGGCCTGACAGGCCAGATTTGGCCCCCGGGCCGGACTTTGGCCAGGCCTGAAATAAAGGCTTCTGTATAAGCACAGGGAAAAACCAATCCTTTAAGTCAGGGGTCCCCAACCCCCTGTAGGATCTGGGGTGCACAGCACCACATTATAAGGGTGCATTCCCCATGTGGCCCCCTCCACTGGCTAGCAAGGCACATCTACAAGTGGGTATGCATGCATGCATCTCCCCCCCCCTCCAGTTGGGTTTTGCCTCCCCAATTCCAGTGTTTTTATCTTGGTCCCAGTGGAACCAGTGCAGGGGGAAAGGGGGACACTGCATGCATGTACACAAGAAAAAGCCCCACAATGAGAGAAAAACAGAATCATCTCCAAACCATCCCATCCCACCACCAGCCCATGGAAACTTCGTCTTCCATGAAACCGGTCTCTGATGCCAAAAAGGTTGGGGGCTGCTGCTTTAGTATAGCCTGCATAATTAAAATGTAAACTGCCCAGTGAGTGCTTGAACCACTATGAGGCGGTATATAAACAGAACACTTTGCTTTGCTTTTATAGATTCAAACAGAGCCGATAAAAATCACAGTCCTAATCCTGATTACAGTAGGACCCCAGTATCCACTGGGGATTAGTTCCAGGCCTTCCTGTGGATAATGAAAACCATGGATAAGAGGGAACACCCCAAACCCCAAAAACTGCTGTTTTGTGACAGTAGCTTGCTTTATGGCTGCTGTTTTGTGACAGTAGCTTGTGCTGTTTTATGACAGTAGCTTGCTTTGCAGCTGCTGGATTATGTATTTATTTTTCCTTTGCCAATCAGGGATAACTGAATCAATGGATAATCAATCAGTGGATACAGGGGTCCTACTGTATTCTCGCATCCATCAAATGTCAAGGATTACCTATTAAAGATCCCTATATACTGTGACAACCATGCACACAGCCACACACAAAGAATGTTCACCCTACCTCTTTTTGGAAAACTGATCTTTCTTAACAGAAGATAAGCGCTTTTTTTTCTGGCGGTTTTTCTGTGATGGAGTTTTCGGCATCAATAGTGGTTCTCCACTGGAATCACTGTTTTGACATATGAGGAACAAGAGCAATAGATTATAAAGTATAGTCAGCTAAGTGTCTTTAGCTACCAAATTTACTGACAGCTGGTTTAACAAGTGGCCAAATCAACAGTTTGTTGGCTCATCTATACAGTAGTTTGCTAAAATATGGTTAGTTATTTCTTATTTAAAAGAAATCAGTACAATTAATGCTGCAGGACTAGAGCAATTGGAAGCATTTTCAGGAAGATCAAGGAATATAAGTACAGTGCTACCTTGTAGAAAGGAATTAATTCGTTCCAAATGAAGCTATGTTAAGCAAATTTTCATTTATACAAATTTCCTATAGGAATGCATTGAAAACAGAGTAATGCCTAATCGCGACCATTTTTATGTTTTATGGATTCGCCCCATAGGCGATTCTGTTAAGCAAATTCCCCCTATCTCCAGAATGTTTTATGTTGTACAGATTTTATGTTATACAAACTGTTTGTTATACAAGGGTCCACTATATCTCCTTTGGAAGAGCTGGCCTCTTGACTATTATCCCATCTCTCTCTCTCTCTCTCTCTCTCTCTCAATCTCTCTCAAGGTTAGGTGATTAGACTGTTCTTTTGTCAGTCTGTGTTTCAGTTTCACCACTGTACCAAAATACCCCTATAAACTTTCTAAACATTAACACACAATAAGCAATAGATCAAACTGAATTCTGGACTATAACATTTCAGAAAGTAAAAAATGTAACTAATGCAACAAAGCATGTCAGAAAGATACCATATTTTTCACTCTATACGACGCATCCCCTAAAAGTAAGGGGAAATGTCTGTGCATCTTATAGAGCGAATATGGTAGTCCCCTGCTACATATGTACCACAGATTTTCGTTTAGAGAGAAGTTACCTGCACGGAGCCTCTCCTGTCCCCTTCTGCAGCCAGGATTCCCCAGTCCCGATCAGCTTGTTTGCAAAGAGGCAAATTATACAGGGGATGGATAAAGTGGATAGAGCAAAGCTCTTTTCCTTCTCTTGCAATAACACAATGAGGAGTTATCCATTCAAATAGAGGGTTAGGAGAGTGCGAACAGACAAAAGAAAATATTTCTTTACCCAGTGTGCTGTTAGTCTGCCGGATGTGGTGATGGTACCTAGCCTAGGTGCCTTTAAAAGAGGACTGGACAGATTTCTGGAGGAAAATTGCATAGGTTAGAAGTCTTGATGGGGATGTGTGTTATCTCCAGGCTTAAAAGGAGAGTAACTCAAAATGACAGATGTAGGGGATTGGTATTGGGAGACAGGTATCTAGTTGACTCGTGCTCCCAGAGGCATGTGGTGGGACCAGTGTGAGATACAGGAAGGTGGACTAGACGGGTCCTTAGCCTGATCCAGCAGGGCTCATCTTATGTTCTTACATACTTTGGTGTAAAATTAAGCTAGCCAGGGCGAGTCCTAGCTCCTTAATATAAACAGGGCCAGGAGTGCTACATTTTCAAACACAGAGAGGGAACAAAATAGTGCTTTAGTTTTACTTCCAGCTGTTTTCTAGACTGTACCTGCTGAACATCTTGATTGCCTCTTCGAGAACCTCGTCCATCCACACAAAATTCCTATCTTCGACATTTTGCAGGAATTCTTTAAGTTTCTTTTGTGCCTCCTCTTCCAGGGCCACAAGATGTACCATCTTGAGAATGGCTTGGCCTGGAAAAGACAAAAGCTTTCTTTTTTAATCAAGCCACAGAAAAACAAAACGCCAATGCCACCATCTAAAGCAACAGCAAACCTTAGCATATAATTCTCGGAAAACCCCACTTTCTCAGCACTGCTTATTTTAACAATTTGAATTTAATACTTAATGAATTTAGGAAATTTAATTTACATATCCAGAAGGGGCATTGATCCCAATCATGTACCATAAATATTACAAGAGTGTTGCCGAGTCTACATTGGCTGCCAGCCTAGCCCAGAGCTAGATTTATGGTTCTTGTATAATCACAGAAAGCCCTACTTGAAACCAGGTTAGTTCAAGGAATGTTTCCCCTGTACCAAGATTCCAAAGACGATTGCTTTAAGACCGTTGTTCCCAACCTTCTTAATGCTGCAACCCTTTAATAAAGTTCCTCATGTTGTGGTGACCCCTTGCCCTACTTGGAAGAGGCCACAAGCCCCCTTTGGCAGGCCACTGCCACAGGTGCCATAGAAAACTTCCCTTTATCTACAGGCACCCTCAGCCAATCGCAGCCTCCGGTGCCACTGACTGACATCCCCTCCAACATGTGTGTGTGTGTTGTGTCGTTAGTCGTGACCGACTATGTAACTCCATGTCCATGGAGTTTTCTTGGCAGGAGTACTGGAGTGGCTTGCCAGTTCCTACTCCAGGCGCCTACAGCACCTGGTATTCCCTGGTGGTTGCCCATCCAAGTACTAGACAGGGCCAACCCTGCTTAGCTCCCGAAATCAAGCGAGATCGGATGTGCTTAGGGCATCTAGGCAGCTTCCCCTCCAACATATCAAGCTGTAACTCGCTCTTTCCTCCCTTCCTCCCCCACTTCTTCAGACCCAAGTCATTTGTGCCTTTTTCTTCACTGACTCATGGCAACCCCTGTTAAATGGTCGTTTGATCCCCAAAGGGGTCCTGGCCCCCAGGTTGGGAACCACTGCTTTAAGGAGAGGTACTGCTGTCTATACTGCAGCCTTGAGATGTCCATTTTGAGCCAGCACACAGAAGGTCTGCAGATTGCTAAATCTGCAAAATGCTCTTTTGCAATGTCCTGTATCTCAGTGTTGGCAACTTTCAGTTCAAGCAAGTTTTAAATGTGGCTTTCCTCCATACATTGTAACTCCTATGTTGTACTGTTGCACATTTCACCAGATAACTATGCATAACATCTGATAACAGTACCAAACCAGAAATCACTTGTCAATACACTCATGAGTCAAAAGTACTAAAAAAAATCTAATTCTTAAAAGAACATTTTGCAAGCTCACTTTGGTTGCAAGATTCTAAACCAGAACTGCAAGACATCAGCAACTTATTATAGTAGTTTAATACAAGTATCACCTGCCAGAATAGCTCAGTACATGAGTTAGTTCATTTCCCTACTATGCATCCTAAAACAGCCAGTATATGTGTGGCCTTGGGTAACTAGCACAGTCCCAGGATGCAACCAGAAGGGGATGGTAAACAGTTTCTGACTAGTATCTCTCCAGAAAGCCCTGAAAATGATCACCATGTCAAAAACGACTTAACAGCGCAAAATCATTAAATACCACTCGACCTTGTTTTCAGGCTAAGCACACTTCCATTCACCTTTAACAAGCAAGCTGGCCAAGAGAGGGTCTTCTGGTGAAGGTTCATGAGCAAGTGGATATTAATAATAATAATAATAATAATAATAATAATAATAATAATAATAATAATAATAATAATAATAATAATAATAATAATAATATTCAGTGGTTAAATCTGAACATCTTTTTTTCGACTTGGATGTTTTTACAAGATTATGCTGCATACTCAGATCCTCCATGATGCAATTCCAAGGAAAAGAAGTCACATCATCCAAGAGAGAGTGAGAGAGTCCAAGATACCAAAAGAGGACTGTGCTACCTCCCTGCCCTTAGGGCTAAAATGCCACTTAGGCGCCCACTTCTTCTCAGAAGCCGGAAAAAACTTTAAGTCCCCCAATTCCCATGCTGCCTGGGGATTCAGAGTACTATTTCCTAAAATTAACTTTTCCTAAATTTCAGTCCACTGGCTGTTGAAAGGACGCACCTGCGGCCGCCACCCCCCCCCCCCCCACACACACACACCTTCCAGTGGTCTTGCAAACTACAGCCCTCTCCTAAGAAGCCTCCTCTGGCTCCCAACAGAAGCCATGCAACTCTGGGTCTTGAATAAAAAAACCTAATTTTGGGGCAGCCCACGAAAACTTGGTGCACAGTCTGAGAAAGAGGAAGGATCATTGAAAGCTGGACGTCTGTTTCTTTCTTGGTTTTGCTCTTTGTTTATTAGTTTGTGGTCGATTAAAGGTAGCCCCTGCTCCTCCTGCCTTCGCATGCTTTTCCGAGCGTATCATCTACATCCCGAATTTACAGCATCAAGGCTCGAACGGCGGTAGCGGCGATATGGGTTGTTTTTTTGGGGGTGGTGGTGTCCGGGAACAGCGAGCACGTTAGGATTTGAATAAGGATACTGAAGCCACGAAGAACAACGTGACGAGGCACAGGGCCCGTTCTGCTGAAGGAGACCCAGCCGGGAGCCCTCCCTTCGCCGCCCGACAGCTTGCCCGCTTCCCCTCCGGGACTCACTCGCCAAACGCTGCCCGCGATGGGCCGGTCCGTCCGGAGGAATCCGAGCGCGCCCTTCCCCGCGACTCACTCGCCGACCGGCCACTGAAACGTCCCGGAACAACTGCGGCGGCGGCGCCCGCTACAATTTTAAAAGAACGTCGTCCGCCCCGCGATCCAATCACAGGCGCGAATGGCAGGGAGGGCGCCCAGGATTGGCTTAGGAGGCGCCGAGGGACGTTTCGAGACGGAGAAGGAAGTGGAGGCGGAAAGAGGGAATGAAAAGGACCGGAGGAGGAGGAGGAGGAAGAGGGAGGAAAAGGCGACAATTAAGCCAGCTGCGGTAGTGAGAGGGTTTTGTGCTCCCTTCGCGACCAATAGCCAAGATACCAAAGGGCCTGAAAAATCACAACTGTATATACATGGTGACCCTCAGTTTAAAAGGTCTCCATAACTGGGAACCAGAATACAGCTTAGTGGTGGCGAAGATGTTTTGGACCACAACTCCCAGAATTCCGAGCCCAGATTGCCAATAACAAAGGACTGTGGGAGTTGTGGTCCAAAACATCTGGAGTGCCGTATACCTACCTACACGAGAAGGGATAGCGAGCAGTGATATCAAAGACAAAGGGGAGCTGGGTGGTGAATGCAAATTAAAATATAAATGCAAAAAATGTATGATGATTTTATTTAGTGATCGACAAAGGTATCGATTTTTTTTTTTTTTTGCATTGCATTTTGCAAGAGGTAAGTACTGTAGAACCTTCGGGGCGAAGGAATTCTTCCCTTCCGGCGATGATCCGAATTTGACAGTTGGGTACAGGGGGAATCGGGCTTGATATGTGTACTTGGTGAGTGTTTATCAGGCTTGATTTGTGACGTTGGAGGGATGTTTTATGGATCGACCATGGAAGACAAAGAAGTGGGTTCTTCCAGAGCCAATTAAGCCTGAGCTCAACCAGGAGCTGAAGCGATGAAACCAAAGCTTGGGCTAGGAATGCTGGACGGCAACAGGAAAAGAGGAAGGCGTAACGTGGGATGGATGGATCCAAGGAAACCACGGTCATGATTTTACAAAACCTGATCAGGCCTGAAATAAATACATTATTGGGGTTTTCTGGCGATCGTTTTTTTTTTAATTGGTTCGCCATGACTGTCGAAAAAGTTGCAGGCACAAAAACCTCTTTTGGAAATTGGAGGCGGGGAGGGGGAGGAGAGGGTGGATTTCTTTTTATTTTACCGCCCATGACTTATTTTTGTCCCGGACGCTAAAAACAACATAGCATTCCTACCTTCATGGAGAGAAAAAAACAACCCACCCCAACACTCCCGGAGTTGATGCAAAGTTGTAAAAGCAGAGGGCGAGAGAAAACCCTCTCTCCCGCACAAGCAGCAGCAGACGTTCTAGAGGCGGGACTGGCAGGCGTGCCTCTTTAAACTTTAACGCGCAGAGGGTTGGAGCCAATAAGCGTGCTGTGTAGCCACAGGCGGCGCTTCCGCTGGTGTTCTCGGAGATGTAGCGCAGCTGCCCAACGGGTGAGGCCGGGCGCCGGCGGGCGTGGGTGGCGGACGAGCGGGCGGCGGTCTGTTTCGAACCTGGGGTGCGAGCGCGCTGGCGCTCACGAGCGAAGGCGTGTTGTGGGGGGCCTGGATTTTGATAGCTCGCGCCCTCCGCTCTTGAGGGGTTTATGGTTCTTGTAGAATCACAGTAATGCACTAATGTTAGTCATGCAGTAGTTCACTAAATTTGCAGGGAACGAAATTGGCTTAGTCTTGCGTGTAAATATACTGTAATTGGTTTTACTGTAGCCTGCCTCTTTTAGAAAAAAAATATTGTACTCGGTTAAAAATGTGATCATCTGTTGACCCCCCCCCTTTTGATGGTATTTGAGTTCTTTCCTCTCCCCAAATAAATGGTTAGTGGTTTTTATAATTGCAGTGGACCCTCGTATAACAAACGGTTTGTATAACATAAAATCTGTACAACATAAAAAATTCCGGAGATAGGGAAAATCTGCTTAACAGAATCTCCTATGGGGAGAATCCGTACAACATAAAAATGGTCGCGATTAGGGATTGCTCAGTTTTCAATGCATTCCTATGGGAAATTTGGATAAAGGAACATTTGCTTAACAGAATTTAATTTGGAACGAATTAATTCCTTTATACAAGGTACCACTGTAATTGGTTTAACTGTAGCCTGCCTTTTAGAAAAAATACTCTGTTAAAAATGTGATTATCTGTTGAGACCCCCCCTTTTTTTTAATGGTATTTGAGTTCTTTCCTCTCCCCAAATAAATCATTAGTGGTTTTTATAATTATATGTATCTCCATGCAACAAATATGGATTTAACCAAACTCTGGGAGGCAGTGGAGGACAGGAAGGCCTGTCGAGCTCTGGGGCACATGGGACCACGAAGAGTCGGACATGTCTGAACAATAATTAATGTATTGTTTCAAGGTTATTTTTCTTTGTGGTCTTTTTGAGAAGGTAGCCGTGTTAGTCTGTGTAAGAATTCCAGGCAAAAATCAAGGGAAACAAAACAAAAGACAAAAAAAAAGTGGCACCGTAAAGACTAACTTTCATATTTTAATGTAATGTTTCGTGGACATGTACACTTCTTCAGACCTATAGCCGCACAATGACGTGTGCAATATAACATGTATGGAATATGTGTTTCATACCAAATATTCATTGACTGTTGTGTGTAGGTGTATTTGCATGTAAGCTCTGTTGTAAAAATTCATAAAGAGACAGAAAACACACTGGATCTGGGTGAGGATGGGTAGTGTTTTCGGCCTCTTGAGGAAATTTTACTACAGGGCCCTAAAACTGCACCGACCATATCAATGCTACTTTTCCATTCCCATAGCCTCAGATGCCCCCTCTACCTCTTCCTCAGCTAGATCTGGTGTCTGTTTTCTGTCTCTAGGAATTTTTACAACAGAGCTTACATGCAAATATACCTACACACAACATCCAATGAATATTTTGTATGAAATACATATTCCATACATATTGTATTGCACACCTTATTCTGCTTCTATATGTCTGAAGAAGTGGACATGTCCACAAAATGTCTACATTAAAATATGAAAGTTATTCTTTAAGGTGCCACATGCTTTTTGTCTTTTTTTTTATTTTCCTTGATCTTTGTGGCCTTTTGTGTTGTGTCCACTTCCTGGCCCAAGTTTACTTGTAGGCTGTCTCATATAAGCAAGCTGGTAAGGCATTGTTGAATGTCAGTATGATCTGTTAATAAGTAAAAAAAAATATTTGTATTTGGAATTTAGAGATGAGTTGATTTTTTAAAATTAGTGCCACTGATTTTTCTCTCTCTCAATTAGTGCCATGGCAGAGGCCAAAGGGCCCACTCATCTGTTAGATGTCTGTCATCAGAAATTATCAGAATTCCTGTTCAATGCAGAACATAAATGTCTGTTGTGGTTGCGAGAAATTGAGGAGGAAGCCCTGAAGGTGTTTGACAGGTAGGCCTGGTCTTTAGAAGGGGTGGTCCTTGAATCCTTATGAGATAGGCGAAACTGGCCCCCACCCCACCCCATGTTGATACCTGCTTTGCAAGTCATTGTCTCATGCGATTGGGAATATTCCAATGAACTACATAGCAAGCTAATATTGTTCTCAGTCAAGTATATGGATCTAGTCACTGCTTTGTTGGAAGGAAATATTCTGTGTACCCCAATGTAATTTATTGGCTACATCCTGCTGAGGAGTTGAATGATTTGAATGTTTGCCTCAGAAGTGCCAGGTTTTCTATATGAGAGGAAAACCTCAGAGACTCTGGTTCTTATACTGACGTACAGTATATGTTTTACTGTACTTTACTCCTAATAACTGCTGTATCAGATGTGCTTTAGCAGCCCCAAGAAAACTGATAAGATTGTATCTGAAACAAAAACAAAAAAGCAGGGCAGTTTTATTCTTCTTCTTGTTAACTAGTTCTTGAGAGGGATTTTTCTCCGCACAGCAATTTCAACGCTGAGCCTGAGTTGATGCCCAAAACACCATCTCAGAGAAAACATCGGAAGAAGAAGCGGTCTTCGTTTTTTAAGGATGAAAATAAGGAACTAACTAGGAAAAGGTAATAGCAATACATAGCTTTTTTTTTACTTTGGTCCAACACAAAAGGACACAATGCCATACTTGAATGGAAAAAATGTTCCTTTACTTGAACCTGTATGTGGATTGCAAGCCAAGATTCTGTTGGTTAGTTACACCAGTGCATGTACAGTGTTTAAAACAGTAGCAGCAAATTGGCCCTAATTAGTGAATTACTCTTGAGTACTGGTCATGGGGGGTGTCAGTGGGCCAGAGCTCTGAAAACTGACAGCTGCAAAGTTGGCAGCTTGGCAGTTCGAATCCTGCGTGCCATGCAGTGGAGTGAGCTCCCACTGTTAACCCAAGCTCCTGCCAACCGAGCAGTGCGAAAGCATGTAAACGCAAGTAGAGAAATAGGTACCACCATAAAAAGCAGGAAGGTAAACAGTGTTTCATGGGCAGAAATGCATTTAGTCATGCTGGTCACATGACCACGGACTTGCACAACACTGGCTCTTTGGCTTAGAAATGGAGATGAGCTTCTAGAATCGTACACGACTAGCACACATGTGCAGGGGGACCTCTACCTTTCTGGTCATGCAGTGATGAGGGATATAGGCACCTATTTGTTAACATCTGCCAATTCATTACTGCAGTTTGTGCAGTTACACTTAATATTGGTGTATCAAATGAATAGGATTCTGCCCATAGTATAGAAGTTGATTTGTTGCATGCCTAGCACTCAATATGAACATGTTAAGCTGGTTGTTCCCAAATTTTGCCACTATTATTTTCTTCCTGTTATGCATGCCTGCCACCTCCATACAGCAAAACCACTTCTTTTTTCTTTATAAAGTTGTATAGGCTTATGGTGCATTATGAGTTCTTCGGTTCAAAACAGGAAAAAAGGTGAATTTATCATGCTGTCATCTTCAGCATCTAGAGAACTGTGCATGACATATAGATCGAGTGAATATTCAAGAACCCACTGCCTTTTATGTACTAAATGTTTTATTGCATTTTTAAAGCTTTTTTAAAGTCACCTTTCTTTTTTGCATGGGTTGTTTGTATTTTCATTGAAATAAAAAACAAATTAAAGGACCACAAGGTACCCAACTCATTTAGCTATCTGGCAGTCCTTAATGCACATGCAAGTTCATATTCACTTGTCCCATAGTGCTAGTCACCAACAGGGTCATACTCTGCTCTGGTCCCCTGACCATGTCTATTTATTTATTTATTTTATTTTATTTATTGTTATATTTATATCCCGCTTATCTTCTAAACAGAACTCTAAGCGGCGTACAAACAGGCGACCAGGCGCCGAAACAAGACAGAGATAGTTTATAATACAACAATGTCTGTACTTCCCCCATCTCTCATGCACTGTTTAACTTAGTGTCCAATCCCAATGCCCCTGTGGTTTTGATCTCCCAAGGGAAAACTGCACAGCGCTTAACTGGATTTGAACAAACCCCAACAGGTGCCAATATCGGAAACATAAATAGGGGCTAGCCAATAATTGTCATTGTGACGGTGGATACATTCTGCAAACTTTGCATCACATTATTTAATGGAATGTCTCCTTAGAAGGTTCCTTGGTTCCCTGCAAGAATGACATTATCTTGACACTGTTGTTCAATGGTTACATGATTTAGATATCTGGCCTAAGGCTTAGTTGCTCACAAATAATTTATTTTGCTGAGCATTCATTATTCATATTGCATTTTTTTAAAACCTTACAGAATTTGTTGTATTAATATTTTACACTTTATGCGTATTCATATTGTCTTTGGGAAGCCTTGGAGAATAATACGGCATTCTGTTATGTCATACAAATTAAGTAAATAAATAAATGAATAATAAAAATGGTACATTCCATGAGAAGATTTAATGTGGAGAGAAATGGGAAGATTGAAATATTAAGGATTTTAAGCATGGAATAAGTTTCGAGTGGGAGGTGGGTTGCACAGTGAAATAGGTAAATGTTGTAGGTTATGTTGTTTTAAATGAAATAAATAGGTGCTAAAGACGACAGTATGACAAATTCATTTTTTTCTGTTCAGAACCCAAGAAAACATAACAGGCAATAAGCCGTACAGCTATACAAAGATAAAAGAGGCAGTGATTTTGCCACATGGAAATGGCAGGTTTGCATAACAAGAAGAATAACAACCAGGCATGGTAGTGGGATTTGATGTAATTATGCTCATTTGTAACAGAAGCCTGCTCTAGGAGATAAAGCTCTGTGTCAGGAGGAGTATCTAAAATTTGTTTCTGCAGTGACTAGTGCCACCATGCGGTGTGAATCCAACAATGTGATGCATTGGGAGTATTTCAGTTTTTGAAGACGTTCGTTTGTTGCTGTTGCTTTAAGGTTGTCTAAAAGAAGAAGTGGTGTAAAGACGACATCGTTTCCGAGGTTTCCCCCCAGCAAAGAGGAGCTGGAGGACCTCAATGTGGGGGCAGCAGAATCCACATGTCATTTCGTGCCAAGCACTGCTAAAGAAATTTCAGCAATACGGTGTGGGAAGGAGGATCAAGCTGTGGAGAAGGGAGAGGAAGGTAGAGTGGATACAGCCTATGAGCAAAATAATAAATGGAAGGAAAAGACGGATGAGGAGATGAAAGGCATCCCAGAACTCTTGACGGGCCATTTCTTTAATGAGGTTGGAATGACTCAGGTTGCAGGTACGGCAGGGCGCTCTGCGCTGCCCCGGTCAGACCCTGCTGGTCCAGCAAAAACCGAAGAAGTTGTAGATGCACACAGGTTGAGGAGTACGTCCACTCCCAAAGCATCGCTGGTGGAGAAGCCCAAATGTGGACAGGAGGAACTTCTAGCCCAAAAGTTAGTTAACGTTTTGGATCCAGAGAGAGACGCCTCCCAGCACTTAATGGATAAAAGTGGGACTCCTCCTGTGGCTGCCCAGCCGGGGTATCACCCTGCAAGCAGATCCCAAAAGACTAGGAGGGTGTCCCTGGCAGACAAGTACTCGCTAAGTAACAAAAGGAAAAGTACCGTTCGGAAATCCATCAGCAGAGCAATTGCCAAGAAGAAAGCGGCTCAGGACTCTTCCTCTACCTGCAGCCGAGTAAGCTGTAAGTAAACACCACTTTATACGGCCCCTTTGGACAGGTGCCGTGACTGTCAATATGTAACCCAGGGGTTTGACCTGGGAAGGAAAGACAGGTTATTATTGTGGCAGCTCCACATACTTTGCTGCCGGTAGACTAAAGGGGTCCCCCCCCCAAAGCCAGGAAAAGAGGGAAGCTCTTCCCCTCCTTTGCTGTGTTGGGACAGCCTCCCCAACTTGGTGACCCAACCTAACCCCCACCCCGGGGGTTCCCCGATTACACGAGTTCCTCTTTCCTGCACTTCCCTGGAAAGAGGAAGCAGCCCGGTGCCAGTCGAAGAGGAGGGAAGGGGATCCCTGATCTAACATATAGTTGGGGAACCCCAGAGCGGTTCCCTCCTTTTCAGGCATCCTTTTATCATGATGTTTATATTATGATTTTTTTTCTTTTCTTTGTCTTAGTTTGTTATTATTGTTATTGTTTTTGTTGTACACCGCCCGGAGTTCCTCTGGAAGATGGGTGGTATATAAGTATTTAAATAAATAAATAAATAAATAAATAAATAAATAAATAAGATGAAAGGAGGAGAGGGGCCAGGGAGGTGAAACCTGGGGGGGGGGGGAGAGACATTCCAAGCAGTTGAAAGCAGAAGGGCCCCCAGTCTGAGGCTTCGCTTCCCTGCCCCCTTCCTCCACCTTTCAGCTTCCGGGTGCCTGAAAAGGAGGAGGAGGCAGGGAGGGAGGGAGATGAAGGCACGGGCCTTCACAATTGGCTGCCCACTCTTGCTCCCAACCAAACGGGCCGCCCTTTGCCCATCACTCGCCAGCCTTCCCCCTGCTGTTTTTTCTTCGGTTTTCGAGCACCCGCCGCCACTTCAATCAGCTCCTTTTCGGGTGCTCTGAAGCTGAAGGAAACACAGCAGGGGGGAGGGGGAGGCTTGTCCCTGCTGTGTTTCCTGTTCCTGCTCTTCCCTCCCTTGATGGTCAGAGCAGGCAGGGTCTGCCTTTAAATGACCCGTGCTCACTGCCTCCCCCTTGCCGGGCACGTCCAGTGGCTTCTCTTCCCTGCCACCCTCCTCCTCTCAGCTTTCCGGTGCCTGAAAAGGAGGGGGGCAGGGAGGCGAAGCCACTTGGGGGGGGGGAGACTGCCTACTCCCTGAGGCCCTGGTTTTGCCTTGCAAACAGGCAGAAACCCACCAAACAGGAGGAGCTGTGGTTCATGCCTGCTTCCAAGGCCAAGCCAGGGCATCAGGGAGGAGGCAGAAGCCCTCCCAGCACTTTGCCACCCCAGCAGGGAGCAAGCGGTGGCGCCGGCACGGAGGGGGTTGCTGGTGGCAAAGGAGCCATCTGGGTACCTGCCCCAATCCAGCAAAGGAGGGGAAGAGCTTCTCCCTTTGCTGGCGGGGGGGGGGGGGAACGCCTCAATCATGGGCAGCAAAGGCTGCGGACCTATCAAAATCATCTCTCTTTAGAGGCACACTGACAGCTAGGTGATTTTGACATCTCCGCTGCCTTCAGCTGCCGGTTGATTGAAGGCGTTTCCCACCAACCCAGCAAAGGGGGAAAGCTATTCCCTTGCTTTGCTGGGTCAGGACAGGCTTCCCATACAAATGCATTGACTACCTATTAATTACATTTTTCCATAATTCCAAACAACCCACCTTTTATCGTAATTGGGAATTTCCCTATACTGGCAGATTTCCTTTCATAATTCAGTTTTTTCGTTGTTCAAGTCATTTGCTATTCAAGGTATCACTCTACATGGAAGATACTGTATATGCATCTGAAGATTAGGGACCACTCTGAAAAGGAAGTATTTTTCGCTTTAATCGTGGCAAACACCCTACTCTCATTTCCAATATTGATATAAAACTTCTGTAGTTTGTTCTTCACCATGTGTAAGGGAAGTGCAATGTGAAAAAAATTGCTAATGGACTTAATCAAAGGCTGAGATCCATATATTTTTTGTAATATATGTTGAGTATAATGTCCTTGACATTAGCATAAATCTGCTTCCCTGTAAACTGGGTGTGTTAGACTCAAAAAGGTGATACCTGGAAGATGTTTTAGCTCGTGATAGCTGGAATAAGAAAAAGCAAGTGTAGCATGTGTACATTAAACTGTAAAACTTGACAATTGGGGTTTCTAATTTGCAATAGGATGGAGCAAATTAACTCTTGAGAGAAAAATATGGTGAAATTTGGCTACTTAGAATCCATCTTTCCAAACATCTTAATAGCAAAGCTTTAGCAAAACAATAGCAGTCTGTGCCAATTTTATTATTTCCTTTTCCTACCAGTGGTAGCCAATGAAAAGATTAGGTAAATGCACCACTTCCAAACATTTAGCTATATGTTGCAAATGTGAGAACTTGATGCAACGATGCTGTTTTTGACAAGCAACATTTCTCATCCATAATGTATAGGTCTGTTCTTAACCTTCTGCACAGCTAATGGTGTGGTTTAACTTCTCATTCTCCAGCCCGCAGTTCCATAGAAGTATTTATGGAGGACGAAGATATCAATCATGGGTGAGCAAGCTCCAGATCACATACATACATACATACATACATACATACATACATACATACATACATACATACATACATACATACATACATACATACATACATACATACATACATACATACCTGTACATGTGCACAGACACACAGACACACACACACACACACACACAGGGAGAGAGAGAGAGAGAGAGAGAGAGAGAGAGAGAGAGAGAGATCATTGCACTTACACTTGAAGATTGGTTTTTACTTTGAGTGCAGGGGAGCCAGATAATATTATCTTCAGTTGCTGCCATTCCATGTCTTCTTACTCTTTTTTCCTTCCAAATTTTTCTTACCAGAGAAATTTCTCTAAGGAAAAAAGATTGAATTGCTGTTTTTTCGGGCTGTTTGGCCGTGTTCTGTAAGTTTTTCTTCCTGACACTTTGCCAGACTCTGTGGCCAGCATCTTCAGAGGGCAAGGAGTGCAGGGAACTAGGAGTTCTTGCTGTGTTCTGGGGTATAGAATGTTTGCTCTTCTATACCCCAGAGCGCTGAGAGAACTCCTAGTTTCCGTCAGAGAATTCCTTGCCCTCTGAAGGTGCCAGCCACAGAGTCTGGTGAAACGTTAGGAAGAAAAACTTCCAGAACACGGCCAAACAGCCTGAAAAACTCACAACAGCTATCAGATCCCAGCCATGAAAGCCTTCGAGAATATAAAGATTGAATTGTTTTGAAATACTTTTTAATTCTGAACAGTAGAACCCCTGACTTTAGAAGGACTTTTATGTTTTTGATTTTTTTATCTTTTGTCTCAACTCCATTTGGCTTTATTGTTCCTGAATAGTGCAAGCCAAGGCATTAAGCATTGTTGTTTTTCAGTCTGCAGTATAAACAACTTCCTGTACAATAAAACCAGAGATTATTTCAAAAATGGAATATTATTAACTCTCAAAAACTCAGTAAAGCAATGATAACTATGTTGGGCAATAGCAGGGCAATAAAAAGGATGCAAATCTAGGATGTGGTGATGGCATCTGCCTTGGATGCCTTCAAAAGGAGATTGGACAGATTCCTGGAGGAAAAGTCCATCACAGGTTACAAACCATGATGGGGATGTGTAAATCTTCAGGCTTAAAACCAGGGTACTTCAAGAGCCAGATTCAGGAGAGTGGTATCAGGGGACAGAGTCTCGTGCACTCCCAGAGGCATTTGGTGGGGCCACTGTGAGATACAGGAAACAGGTCCTTTCCCAAGGAGAAAGGTGGGGTAAAAATAATCGAACTAAATAAAATAAATGGGCCCTTGGCCTGATCCAGGATGACTCTGCCTATTTTCTTAAGGAGTTCCAAAGCTTGGGTGCTACGGGACAAAAGCCTTGCCTTGAAATCTCACCAACTTCCCCTCTCTGGCAAGTGGCACAAATAATGCAGCTACATAAAATCATCTCAGAAATTTGAGCAGAAGCATTATTTCGATACCTTATAGAATATAAACAAGTAAATTTGGGGATGTGCAGTTTTATCAGCTCTGTCATCTTAACTTAGCTTAGTTGGGGCATCTCTTGATCGTTCTAAAGCTTAAGCAAGTCACAAAGCCATTGCTTTGGTCTCTACTAGGATGGGTAATACTTTGTTCAAATGCCTCTCTTTAGGCCCTTGTGGAATGCGGAGTCTGGTGAGGTAAGGTCTTGGTGATGTGCCTGCTGGGTTACATTTGGTGAATGGTCTGTTGGTTTCTTCTTGCGTAAATATTGATTACTAGGCTGCACAAACCTGTAGGAACCTATCACTTGTCAATGGTTTACTCTTCCAGTTACTTAACATGTAAAGATAGCTACCAATCATTTGATACAATTAGATATGCAATGTGAAGCTGTACAGGCTTAGACGTGCAACTCTGTATCTTGAGTTGAACCTAACTGCATGCTGTAGGATCTTCCCAATAGAAAAGGGTTTTAAGGCACGAGATACAGGCCTTGGAGAGTCTAGGAGCATTGGTGGTTGTTTTTTTAAGCATACTTTTGGTGTGTATTGGGAAGGTACTCGATTTCCTGTCTGTGGTTATCTTTTACGTCAAACTGTCTTGTAAAAGTCATCCTATGAGTTTTTTAAAATAGTCTCAGAATTATACAGTAGTCATTGCAGAACAGTGGCTCAGGGTTTTTGGAAGGACTATCCATATGTTAAAACATTATTTTTCTTCTTGTAGATTTTGAACAGTCAGCAAAAAGTGCCTTCTGGTCTGGATACACCGAGTCTGATTATTAGCCCTACTGTTCAAAGTCCAGCTGAAGCTGAAAAGCAACAGGGAGAAATGGGCAATAGAGGTAAATGATTCCTGTCTTTCTAAAGTTGCACATGCAGCAAAGACTTCAAAAGCAAAACAAAGCCAGGAAACAAAGTGTGGCCTGCCTAAACTCGTGATAAGTTTCAGATTCTCAGTTCCATTTTATAACAATTAGTGAATAATTAACACCAGAGGTCAATAGTCCTACCATTATTCTTAATCTGCCTTTTTAATATGCTTCCTTCCCAGCTTTGACACCTGTATACTCTTGGGCTAGGAAGCTCACAGATGCGGCCAATTAATAACCTCTTAGATATGCAAAAGGGAAGGTCCATTGTTAGCCTCTGTTTTGATGTCTGAACTGACCCTAGAAAGGTGATGGGGAAGAGATGTGAATGTTCTCATACCCTTGTAGGCACACACAGAAAAGCCCAAAAGAAGTCCATAAAATACCACATCTTCCCAATTTTGAATAAAGGAACTGACATCTTTTTAGTTATAAAACATGTTTGCTAACTTGCTGGAGGTCTAGCATCTTGCCACTGCAATCATTTGTGTAATTTTACCACGTATATTATTGCTTGGAATATAATAATGCTTGAATATGTTCTTCATTTAAACCCAGTTGTTACTAACTGGCAGGAGATCATAGTGCTGCAAGATACCCCTAATGGAATTAATATTAATTTTTTTTTTCTAGAGAAACCTGAAACTCAGAATACTGGTTTTACATCTGAAGATTCCATCCCAAAAAACGGTTCCCATGAACTGCAGAACAGCTGGTACAATTTCTCTGCTTTGTGAAATAACAAAATCTATATAGTAACTTGTTTCTCCACCCCACCTCCCCATACTCATCCCTTCTGACAATTTTGGATTCACTGTCTGCATAACTTTTCCTGCAGGCCACGTGTAATGGTTTTTCTCAAAATATAAAGTTGGAGAAATTTGAAGGAGAACATTATAGAGTTTTGTCTAGAATAACATGTTGATTCTTTGGGTACTCTTCTGAAAGGCCTGAAGTTTTTAGCCATTGTTTCCAAAGTAATCACATTCTTGGTGCTAGGGGCAGAGTTGCAACCTGCTGTATTCTACAGGTACTTAAACATTCTCCTTGTGTACTATTTTTGCATGATGGAAGAGATGGAATTGTGGGGGGGGGGTGAGGGGAGAGGTGCCTGGTAGGAAAAATAAAGAAACACAGTGGTACCTCAGTTTACGGGTACCTTGGATTGCGAGTATTTTGCAAACTAAGCAAAATATTAGTAACGTTTTGATTCGGTTTGCGAGCAAGGCTCACCTTGTTGTGGGCCCTGTGCTGCCTGGATCAGGCCTCTGGGCTGTGCAGTGGGCCTGTGCTGGGCTTCCTGGGCCTCAGCGCTGAATGGAAGTGGCTTCTAGTGAACCAGAAGTGGCCTCCGGGGTTCTCCATGGCCCGGCAATGCCCGGAATGGGTCTCCTGGGCTGTGCAGTGGACCTGCTGCGCTGGGTCTCTGCAGTGCACTCTGTGCCTGGCGCTTCCAGCGCCGGGCCCAGGGCAAGCACCAGAGGACGCTGCGGCTCCTGGTCAAAGCAAATTTCCCCATAGGAGATAATGGAAACTGGAACCCCAGGATGAATAATTTGAGCCCCCATTATTTCCTATGGGGAAATTTGCTTTGATATTGTACAGATATTTTGGTTTACGCGCATGCTTCTGGAACGGATTATGCTCGTAAACCTAAGTACCTCTGTCGTGTATTTGGGCTTGGGTGTAGTATCTAGACGTCAGCTTTATCCTTCAGGCATGCCTCACAGCCCAAGGCATCTCATCCCCACCAAATTTTACTTTTTCACATCTGCACTAGAGGGCGCAAAATGGCTCTTCCTCACCTCCAACCTCCCCCCCCCTCGTTAGAGAGACGTGGGAGTAGAGAGGGCCCTCCAAGGCCCATGGGTGGTTGCAGGAGTCGAGTGGTTTGGAAGCTTGAGCTTAATTTGTGGTGCTAGATCCACATTTAATATTTCTTGCTTATTGTAAGGAGACAGAGTTGTAAAGAAAGTGACGGACAAGCACTGAATGAGCTGCCTGCTGTCCAGCACATGCAAGATGAAAAACCATCTCATTTTGGTCACAAAACCACGTCCTCTCCTGCAAGCAAGGTATTTTATTCTTTTCTCTTCTGGCTCGCCCAACGTAAACAAGCACCAAAGGCAATTTAATACAC
Organism: Phrynocephalus versicolor; assembly: GCA_023846285.1. Classification (NCBI taxonomy): domain Eukaryota; kingdom Metazoa; phylum Chordata; class Lepidosauria; order Squamata; family Agamidae; genus Phrynocephalus; species Phrynocephalus versicolor. The sequence goes on from JAHTLZ010000016.1 coordinate 77,693,280, forward strand.
TGTTTTTTACCCTGTCGCTGTCCTGAAACTGAGTCCATCCCTATTCTGGCAGATCATGCGCCCTTTCAAAAACTTCTTCCAGTCCATGCAGAAGAATCAGCTGCTGAAGCCCTCGGGGTCCCCAGCATGTAACAGTGTCAAACGTAGCACTCCCAGTAGACCTGCCACCAAGGTAAGAATGGTTTTTCTCCCTCTCTCTTATTTTACCATCGATTAGATCTTGTGCAGTGAGCAGACGAGCCGCAGTGGAAGAATACATGCGTTATAGGCTGGGCTTTAAGTTTAGTCCTTGACGGTCTCAGGTTGCAAGGATGCTATACAACAGAATTAAGCAACTTCAACATGACATCTTGGGAGCTGCAGCCGGCTGGGGAAGGCAGCTTGGGCTGGGTAGGCAAGTAATCTGTCTGATTTGGTATAAGGTAGCTTGAGCCATTTATAACTGTTTCACTCATGACTTCACACAGATCAACAGTAGAATCTGTAATGCTTTGCAAAGCAGGAAGCTAGGAGAAGGGGATTATTTAAGGCACACTGGCAAAATACGGTTCCTCTCTTATTTATGTGGCCTCCTTAGTTTGCCTTGCTACTGAGGAAACTTAAGTTCAAAAACAAATGCCAAAAGGAGCCAGCCAGAAACTTACTTACTTACTTACAGAAAGAGAGAAGGATCCTGGTATATCTCTGCTAGTAACTTGTCCCACAGGCTGGGGTCCACCACCAAAAACGCAATGCTTCTTTGTAGTTACTTTCTGGGCTCCTTCCATGTGGCCACTTTTAATTACATGGATTGAGAGGACTGAATGGCATGGATAGCTGATTCCTGGGAGAGACATTCTGACAAATATCAAGGCCCTAAAGTCAGTCCCTTGTCTTATCTGAAGCAAAGCAAGTTTCTTAAAGTTTGAGGTGAAAAGAAATCTACTAAGCGTAACAGGGTATCTGTGCCTGTTGTAAGAGGTGGGTTCTTGAAGAATGTGGAGGGAGTAACTGGAGATTTCTTTGACTTGCCTCTCGCTTCAGTTACTGCTGGTAGGATAGAGAAGCTGCTTGCATGGGCCCTGGTGCCATGTTGCTCCTTCCTCCATTGCTCCATTGAGGTAGAAAGAACGGCAGTTAAACCACCCTAATCAATTGGTTAGTCAGTAAGCTTATATAGACTCTTGAAACTAAATTATTTGTTTTTCCTTTCCATGTTCATTCAACAAAGGGAGATTTTGTTGTAAGTAACTCTTAAGTTATTGATGGCTCTTCTTATGTTATTGTCTGTGGAACTTCTGTGGTGAATTGCTTCACCCACCTAAGCTGAGGGTATTTTCCACATTGTGTGGGGATTTTTACTGGGATGGCTGGTGTTGCATCTGCAGAGGGTCACACAATTTGGCCTGCTTTTCAGTCATTGAGAGATAAATTGGTGGAAATATTCTGTCCACTGCAATGGTAAACCACTTGTAGCAACTGAAAATAGCATAAGCTATGTATAAATCTTAGGAGAAAGAACGGCAGCGCCTGGAGAGTCTGAGGAAAAAGCAGGAAGCAGAGCAGCAGAGAAAACAGAAAGTAGAGGAAGAAAAGAGGCGACGATTGGAAGAAATCAAAATGTAAGCAACAGTTTTTGTTTAGTTTTAATCTAGACTGGGAATGGGGCAAAAGATTTACCAGAGCTGTAGTGTTATGGGCTGAAGGAGCTATTCTTGACGCTAAAGAAGCAGGCACCAATTTGAAGATATGGCAAGATGATGAGTTAGAATGGAAAGCACTAAAGATGTATTCCTTCCATCTGTGGGCTTGGCATCTGACAGAAAGCGTGAGGAACGACTGAGAAAGGCACTGCAAGCTCGAGAGCGGGTGGAACAAATGGAGGAAGAGAAGAAGAAGAGGATGGAAAAGAGTGAGAAGGTAGACATGATCCTGGTTTTCCTAGCTTGGCAACAGAAAAGAGGCTCACTAGTTAGTTTTTCCTACCCTTTTACACAGTGGTTTGATGGCAGGGGAACCTCGCACCTCACCAGATTTGAAGATGTTTTTTTCAGAGACCTTGAGGATAAGTAGTGTCAGCTGCCTGTAAATATCTTGATACAGAAAAGGTGGTTGCATTTACAAATATGATGTGTCCAATTTGGTTCTGAGATTTGTATGTAAAGGTATGTGTGGGGGAAAATTCCTTTCTTTGCAGGAACTTCCAAAGATATTACAGTGATCCCCCGCCTACTGCGGGGGTTAGGGACCTGACCTGACCCGCAATAACTGAAAATCCGCAATAGGTGGATGCAGGTCAAATCAGGCCTGGGGGTGGGGGACTAGCTGGGGGCTCTTGTACTTACCCCCAGCCTGGCCCTACCCCAAACGGGCTTGTGAGAGCCTTCCCGGGCCTTCTGGAGGCCCCAGAAGGGCCTCCCTGCGAACCAGAAGTGACTTCTGGTAAACCGGAAATAATTTCTGAGGCCTCTGACAAGCCTAGAAAGGCTCTTGGAGGCATCAGAAATCATTTTCAGTGATCCGGAAGTCACTTCCAGTTCACAGGGAGGCCTTTTGGGGCCTCCAGAAGACCCAGGAAGGCCTTCACAGGCCTGTTCAGGGCAGCTCCAGTCCTGGGGTAAGTGGGAGGCTTGAAACAAGACTTTCTCCCCTTAACCCAGGGGGCCTTTTTTCATGTACTGCGGTCCCGCGATATAGCGGGACTGCAGTATATGAACCACGAAAGGGCGGGGGACCACTGTATCTCAAAGGGGCATTTTGAGGTGTGAGGCAGTTGAGACTTAATAAAAAGGGTAGATTTCACATATTCTTCTCCCTACCCGGTAACAGTCACTAACTCTATCACTAGAATCCAACTGGTGAGTTAAACATTTGGAAGGCAAATCATGTAAGACACAGCAGCAGTTTCCCACTATAAAATATACCATTTTTGTATACAAGTATAAATTGCCAATCAGACTCTGGTCTATACTTCTTATGCACTATTGTTCCTCAGATTATAGTCTGGAATAGGGCAAGTGGCAGTTTTAAAACTTGTTTTTTTCAATAGTTACGAGAAGAGAAAATGGCAGAAGAGAAGATCAAAAAGAAAAGGTCCATTAAGAAAATGGGAGAAGTAGAAGCCCGAAAACAGAAGCCGCTCCAAGTGGTAAATACTAGCCTAACTTCAGTTAGAAGGGTGTACATAAAATAAAAAGAGATTACAAGGCAGAAAAGTTGTAAGTTCCGCAAAAAGAAATAATTTGAAACTAATTTTGCTATTAATTGACATACGAGAGACTGCAGGACTTCTTAAAGAAGGTTTTTTTTTTAACTTGCTGGTGTCTTGATTTTTTTTTTGGTCTTTTGTCCATGCCATAACAATTTTTTAAAGCGAGTTGGCAATAAAAATGGGGTGGTAAAAATACCCTGCCGTTCTTTTGATTTGCCAGAATGTTTCTACGTTAAAATTTGAAGTATTCCTATTAGACAAGAAACAAAATGAAAAAAGCAAAAACAGACAAAATGTTGTGGTATCTTAAAGACAAACAGCTATGTTTAAATGTGAGTTTTCATGGAAAAAATTCACTTTTTCAGACATAAGAGGGAGAGTGCATGGCTACAGATAATTAAACCACCAACCATTGTTGCTGTAGTGTTTACAGAACAAAGTTTCAAAGGAGAGGAACTGAATATCATACAGGAGTCTTAAAGTCATTACCAGGTGTGAAATCTCACACTGACTCATACAATCTGCAGTTTATGCTTACTAACCAAACATCATCTTTTATTTTGGAACCCTGTACAAATATTTGCCATGCACCCTCTTATAGCTGAAGAGGTGGATTTGTTCCCTGAAACCTCACGCTAAAATATAGCAGTTCATCTTCCAGGTGCCACAGCATTTTTGTTGTCTTTTGTTTTTGTTTGTTTTATTTCTTGTTTGATATGCATGCAGAGACCAACATGGCTGCATCTAGTGTTACTATACTGGAAGAAAATACTAGAAAAATATAGTATTCATGTGGCCAAGAGGTATTGGGAGTACTGTGATGGGGGTTCCTGCATGGCAGGGGGTTGGACTAGATGGCCCTTGAGGTCTCTTCCAACTCTGATTCTATGATTCTATTATTATTCCTACAAATCCCCAGGGATAACAAATGTGGGATCTCCTTTTGGGCCTTTTAACAAGTGATGGAGGAAGCGGTATAGGTCCCACTATTAATTGCACGCATACATACAGATGCGATTTGAGAAATAGTCTGTGAACTGTCTCTTTACTTTCAAATACGTTATACTTGATCATCAATATTATAAACTCATGAAATTGCCATTTCAACAAAAGCCCTCTTTATATAAATCCTCCAATGTTTAACATCTACTTATGGCTGGGCTTGGTGATATGTTTGCCTTTTAAAAGAAATGAACATTGTAACATGTACCACTTAGATGATCAAATAGATAACACGTAGGCATCATATGTGCTGCAGAGAAACCTGACAAGAGACTGAATAGACAAAAAACAAAGTGTGGTGAGGTAGATATCCTTGTCACTGTTCTTCACTTTTCTCCACTCACCATCCTTTGTGTAGAGGATCTTTATTCTGCGTCTTTGTTTTAGGAAGGAGAACGAAAGCCTCATGAGCAGCCAGAGCAATGGAGGACGGTTGGAGAAATTAGGAAGATGCTGGAACACAATAGTGCCAAGCAGGAAAAAGGGTGAGGACTTTGCTTCCTCAGTTATAAAAAATGGGTGACCCTGAAAATGAATATTCCATGAACAAAACCAAGTTTCAGGAATAGTGGATAGCAGAAATGTGGCGGTAATACCAGAGCCAAAATCATGCTGCTTTCCTCAAGCTCATGTCTATAATATATAATATACATTCTTCAAATTCACTGCCTGCTATTAGGAATCAGCTGTTCTAAACATGCCAGTGGACAAGCCCCTTGAATGGCACGAGTGGGCCTTTCAAATAAGCATCCACGGAGTGGTATTGGAAGCATGTCCCTGGGCTCAGCTTTCTCTTCATTTTAGGCACCCTGGACAACAGGAGAAAGAGAGACTGGTGAGACCTCTGGAACTGGCAGTGGTTACAGAAGAGGAGGAAAATTTGAAGGTGAGCCAGGGAATTAGAAGGCCAGGCCTTAGAATAGGGAGGTATATAGAGTGACATTCATGAACAACGAGGTAAACAAATGCTTCTAATGTCAAGAGCTGCAATTTAAAGTGCTTGTTGCCCGTCTGCTGACAAGAAATTAAGCTTTTGCTTCCTGGGCATGATCCTACATGTGTGTTTGGGGGGGGGGGGGTTTACAAGATTTATTTCTTCATTGTACTGAAACAAGATGAGTGCATGACTTCAGATGGCAACCTTATGTGCTTCTAAGGAGAGATCTATGAGATTACAGAAATCTTTGGCTTATATAGGCATGCTTGTCCTTTCCCTACAAAAGAGAGTAGCTCTTGGTTTCTCCTAAACAACAGTATAAGCTGGTCAGTGGGATGTAACTGGAAGAACACTGTAGAGGGGTAAGCTAAAAATCTGCTTTTGCTCACAGGAAGAACAGAATCCTGTCCCCACGGAACTGCAGAAGAAGGAAGCCTCACGCTTGCAAACAGCTCCTGCTGTTGGCCGATGGCTGAATATAACTGCTCAGGTAAATTGTAGGTGTTCTCAGTTCTCCTTGGTAAGAAAGGTCGGATATTCAGGCTGTGAATAGGAAGTTGACTGTAATCTAGATCCAGTTCTTTGCCCCAATTGCAGTAGGTCTGCTAGCTTGGTGAGATTTACATGTGCTTGACCTACCCAGCAGGTGATCTCTGGGTCTGCTCCGTGTAGGACTGTCAACAGGATTTAGGCCTCTGTGTATGCTGTGTTTACTGTGATTCCTTTTCATGACATAAAATTAAAGACCCATTTTACACTTGAAATATGTGGCAGATACAGTCAAGACTGCTGTCTGCTATGCTGCTTTTCCCTTTGTTTGCTAAGTTAATTTTCAGTTGGGGGTGTGTGCTTCCTTGCCTGCTGTTTATGCTTCTGCAGTTTGCTGCTGCATTTGAATTTACTGGTGTCAGTTCTAGTACAGTATGTCTTGCACAAAAGGCCAGCAGTCATGCATTGGGATCACATAGTTTAGGGAGTTCTGACAAGGTAAATAATTTTTTCAGATCTTGACAGCTTATTGTTTTTTGAGAAGTAATTTATTCTCATGACTTGATAGTATTTAAAAAGTTATTTGTTGCCATTACAGTGTTTAAAAATAACTCGATTCTCTGTCTGTTGCATTGGACATTGATTTTTGTTTGGTTTGGTATTTTATTGCCTTTGGGAGAGAGGACTCCTAAAAGAGAATGTCGTTACACAAAAATTCCTGTCAGAAAATATGTGGAAGTTGCTTTAAAAGCTGACTTTTTGAAAGTCGCCACAAAGTGTGAACTTGCTACATTGGTAATGAACTTCTTGCATTGATTTTGAAATGTAACTTTGTTGCACTTGAATTAATCCACCCCAATACCTCTTTATGGGTAATTATAACATCACTTGTAACTAGAGATGGGCACGACTTAGCGGTATTTCCGTTTCCATTTCCGTTACTCGTTTCCGTTACTCTACGGAAACGGAAACGGGAATTACTCCGCCAGACTTCGAGCTCGAACCGACGAACGAACAATTTGGTCTGATTTGTCGTGCTCGTTACTTGCATCGCGCGATCGCGCGCGATGCCAAGCGGCACAGAAAAAAAAAGTTTTTAAAAGTTAAAAAGCCCGGTTCCCGGCCAAAAAGCAGGCGGAAAAATGCCTGCCGTGCCTCAGGGCACCTACCAGAGGGGTGGTTTCTGGAGGTCCCCGCCCGGCCTCCCCCCCTCCTCCGTCCTGGGATGCTCTGGTGTGGTGGTGGGACTCGCCCGCCGCAAAAAGCCCAGTCTCGCCGCCGGCCGCCAAAGCGCAACCAAGCGGCACGGGCGGCACAGGAAAAAACTTTTTTAAACTCTCCCCCGGGTCTCCCCCCCACCCATTCCCGGGCCAAAAAGCAGGCGGAAAATGCCCGCTTGACTAAGGGCACTCACTCAGTAGGGCACCTACCGGAGGGGGGGTTTCTGGTCTGGAGGGGGGTGTCCCGGCTTCCCCCGTCCTGGGCAGCCGGACTCGAGTCGCCTCGTCGCCATGCCATGCGGTGCGGGCGGGGGATCGAAAATGGGGCGGCGAATGCAATATTGTTTTTGAAATCGTGGTCCAAAAACACACAAGCACAACAGAAACACGCGGAAATGTATGAACTGCCAGATTTTTCACAGTAGCAGTGGTTTTTTTCTTGCAACAAAATGTCTCTCCTCTCCTCCTGTGTCCTCCATTGATTTTATTTTATTTTAATTTTTTTTACATCTGCGCAGTGTGCAATGATGGGCTGGCCCAGTGGCCTGGCCAGCCATGTGGGAGGGGACGACCATGCAAATTTTTGGAGCCATCTCACCAATCGCATGGCCACTTGGCCACTGAGACTTCTGGGATGTGCCAAAAAGCCCCCTAAAACTTGCCCTAGCCCCCTAACCCGCTAACCCTAATCCTTGACTCCTTACCCATACGTCACAGACTGTCTTCTTAGTGGGTCAGAGAGGCACCCAGAGGTGCAACCCAATAGCCCACCATAACCTTACCCGTCATTAGCCTAACCCTAGCCCTAACCCTAATCCACCTTAGCCCATAGCCAGATCGACTTGCATTGCACTACACACGCAAGTACGATTCCCTTCTTTGTGGGACATGGCAGGTGCGACCCGCTCGTGGGACAAGGTGCTTGAGCAGGTGCAGTGGCACTGCCTGGCCTGCAAATGGCTGGCGACACGCTCGTACCAGGGTATCAAGTACTCGAGCAGGTCTCACTCTGCCTGCAAATGGTATGCATAACCATATGGTTGTGCATGCCATTTTGCAGCAGCAGCAGGTGAGGATGGGAGACCCCCATGTTGAGGGGTCTCTTGGAGCCTGCTGCTGCTGTCCCTACCTTTATAGCGGGCCGGCGGAGGCACCCACCCCACAGAGGTGCCTCCAGGAGCCCGCTACCCCCCCAAAAAAAACCAGTATAACGATAACGAAAAAAACGAAAAACGAAACGACTAATTTTTTCCGATTTTTCGCGAAAACGGAAACGAAACGACTCGGACCCTAGCCGAAAAAGAAAACGAAAACGAAGTTTTTTTCCTGAGTCGTGCCCATCTCTACTTGTAACTCATTGCTTCAAAACTCCAATAGGACTTAAATATAAATCAAGGGCTGCCTGCCTTGGAGACCATGATGCTGGATGTTGAATTCTTCAAACACAATGTCCAAACCAATGGTTCCCCAACTTTTCTGAGTTGTGATCCCCTTTTATAACAGCCAACCACCAAATTTGCATAAAAGGACATTTTTCATGAGGTAAAGAAAAAGTATTAAAATGAGATTGTTCAGAATATGATTCTAACCTTATAATCAATACAAGGATTGTACTTGCATCTTGGCAGTGAGCCTCAAAATCCATGGCTGAGTGTTTGTTAAAACCACTTACCCCTCCACTACCTCCAACAATCCCTTAATGGGCCATGGGAGGTGGTCGTAACAAGAGTGGGTTAAAATTGAGTTATACTGGGAAGGGCAAATTTTCTCTCAGGAAGGGAGTCATCACCCTTTTTTGCTTTCCCTCAAATTGTGGCTCTGCCAGTGCGCCACCCCCACCCATTCTTCCAAAGATGGCAGCAGCAGTGTGCAGCTGAGGTGAGGAGGACCTGATATCACTTTTGTAATGGTGGCAGCAGCCATTTCCTTTTCCGCCATTTTTTCCGGCCCTCCCCACTCCAGGCTATCACTGTGTATAATCATCACAATTATACCAAAGTAAGTCTTGACATATCTCACTTTGCATGTAATGAGTTTATCTCATATGTATTAGCTTCACCTTTTGAGTTGACTTACTAAAATAATTGAACATTTGACAAGGTGATACTGATATTCTAATTTTTCGAATTTCACCTGTATATACAGTACCATGAAAATGAAAAAGAAATCTAAGGAGTCCAGGAGGTTTTTCCCCCTTATGAAACAAATGCCTGACATCATAATTATTTAATTCAAAGTGTATATCTTTTTTTTTTTAATCTGATTCTGGTTGGTGGAATTGGGGTTATAGTTTGAGGTGAGAACATCTTCCCAGAAGCCAGAGCTCTGCCCATTCTGTAAACAGTCACATCACTTCCAAAGGTCTTGTACTTCTGTTGTATGGTCACAAGAGGGCAGAGGACTATGATAGATGAAGTTTTAGTTTCTTATTTCAAACCATGACAGCTCTTCTTTTACTGACTGTAATAGTTAAAATGAGTAGTAATACTACAAAGAAGAGATTGTTGTAATGTGTGATTAGTTTAGAGTAATGGTATCTCATTTTACTTTGTCATCTGCATTGGAATTTGCTATTCTGCTCATCAGAAGTTGGAATGGGGAAGGGTATGGTTGCGCAATCTCTTTCTGCTTTGCAGTTATTTAGTATGGAGCCACATGGGCCTCCATTGAAAGTGGCTATTCTAGATAATCTGTATGTTCCAAAATATCTTATCTGTTGTGAATTGCAGGGTCTTTTGGGGCAGCAGGCCACACATTCCCTTGCCTAAAGAGGCATTCAATACAGGCTGGACCTGCCCAGCCATGGACTCAAAGGCTGAGAAGCTACTACAGATATGTTTGGGAGGGAATGCATGGGATATATGATGAATATACCCTAGGACACCTTGAATGCTCTGTCCAATGTAACCACAGAATGGGAAGCCTGTTCTTTATTTCTTTACCTGTCGTTAAGCGTTGTGCTGACAAACAATATTGTGGACTGATTAGCATATGTCCCATGCATATACTACAAACCTTTACATGCTGTAGTTTAAGAGGTTAACACACTTTATGCTGGCATCTACAGAGAACAATTTTGGATTGTCTCATCCCATTTTTTAAAAATAAAATATTCAGAAGTTGTATACCTCGGCTGCTTTCTATATAGTATTATTAGTAAGGGCCAGCTTAAGTATCAACTGCCACTGTCTGTTACTAGTATCACCTTCTTTTATTGCTGCCCTCGAGTAGATGCCCTTCAAGAATTTCTCTACCCCATGAGCAGAGGAACTGTAAATTCTCTTCAGCTGATGGAACCATTCATTGCTTAAGAGGGCATATATCATGCTATGGTTTTCAACCTTGGACCATTCTGTCTTTTGAGCTAGACTCTTGATTTCATCGGTCCCCATTTCACTGACACTCTGTCCTCATTATGTCAAGAAATGCATCTATTGGGGGATAACAGAAAGAAGGAGGAAAAAGGAGGACACACAAAAATCAAAACATGAGACAATTTCCAAAAGATCAGAAAAAAGAAAAAGAAAATTAAACTAAGAATAGAAGTGTTGACAGATCAACAGACTGAAACAGAGAGAAGGTGGAAGAAATATACTAAAAAAAACTGTACAGAAATGACATCAGGATGAAAAAAGAATAAAACTGAAGAATCTGCAGTTGAAAGCAGTGAAGTTAAAGGTGCTTTCAATGAAATTGGTAATAACCACCAGGAGGAGGACAGATACCAGTAGACCTGTTTCAAGCTACCAAGACTGAATCTATCTGAATCTGAGTAAGAATGCTCCAACAAATGTAGAAGACAAAACTGTGGCCCACAGACTGGAAATGTTTGGTATACATTCCAGTTCCAAAGAACACAGTAACCAAAAAACTATTGTATCCATTTCCCTTACAAGAAAGTGATATTCAAGATTTTAGCAGAAAGATATTTACCAAAGATAGAATAGGAAATGCCAGGTGTTCAAAATGGGTTTAGAGCAGGGGCACAATAGATATTAGTGCAATTATACCTTATTGCTTGTTGAAGCATACAGAACATTTCTTTAAAAGTTCATTCTTTGTAGATTACATTAAAGCACTTGAATGAATCATGAAAACTGCTGTGTGTCATTTTAAAAGAAATGAATGTGCCTGAGCAATTGATTTTCTTGATGTCCTATAGTCTGGACAAGAAGCTATTGGTAAGCAGACATGGAGAAACAGAATGGTTTCCAAGTGGCAAAGGTGTCAGATAAGGGTGCTTTTTTATCCTTCTGTTCAATATGCATGCAGACCATAGTATACAGGAAGCTGGATTAGATTCAGACAGTGAACAAGTGAAAATCAGTGGACTGAAATGTTTCAACTGAAGCTATCATATCATAAGAAAACAAGACTCACTAGAAAAGACAACAATGCTGGTAGAAGGCAGTAGGAAAAGCAGGAGACCTAACATGAGATGGATTGACTCAACCAAGAAGTTCATGGCCTGTCCTGCACAACCTGAACTGCACTGTTGGTGATAGGACCTTCTGGGGGTCATTAATGTGTTCATTGCAAATTGAAAATGACCTGATTGCATCTACCAGCAACAGTAACCAGTGTCAGTGTTACTGTGTAGGATTAACTTACTTTTTTGGTTGCACCCATGGAATGTTGCTGCTGATTTCAGAGCTAAACTATGTACCTTGGCCATCCCATTTATCGCTGTGCCAACTTTTTGAGCAAGTCTGTACCTCCAACTTAACTATGAAGGGTAACAAATGACAGCAGCATTTTCCAGGGTTGGGCAGTAATTGTGAGATCAGTTTCAGATCTTATTGTTATTAGCATGGGCTACTGAAACTCACAAAAGGACTTGTTCATATGGAGAAGAAGGATTGGTTTACTAAGAGCCAACAAAGGAGCCATTCAGCATGCTATTGTGACCTTGAGTTGCTTCAACCTGTTGAGGAGGGAGCCATACTGTGCAAAGATGAACACAGACCCAGGGTCAATGGAGTAGAGCAGAACCAAGAGGACAGTTCCCTTACTGCAGTTTTCCACAATGTTTTTTCAAAACCATTTCTGCTGGATTGAGAAACCCTTCCAAAGCTGGCTTATGAGCAGTTTGGGAAGAGTTTAAGGAAAGGAATTTCTTCCACACTAGCAGATATCCCCTAGCCCAGTGTTGGTGAATCTATGGCACTCGGAGCCCTTTCTGTGGGCACCCGACATTGCCCCTTACAAGCCATGTGTATTCAGGTTAAATGGCTGTATGGGCACTTTGTGAAAAATTAGTGAGTTTTGAATCGCAGTTTGGGCACTCTGTCTCTAAAAGGTTTGCTATCACTGCCCTAGCCTGACATAGGCTGGAGGTCAAATTTAGGCAGTTATGAGGGCTCCAGAATAAATTTTCTGCCTCCTGCCAGGGGGTCAAAAAAGACTGCTTAAATGCTACAAAATGCAGGTATATGAAGCTAGAAGTCCACTTATAATTTTGAAAAATAGGTATTCTGGAGTGTTAAAAATGCAGAGGAAGTTGTAACTTGTTTAAAAGGCAACTTATGAGCTCTGGAATAAAGATGGGCATAGATCGGTTCACCCTGCTTTGTACAAAGCCCATTTACCATACATGGTGAACCACTCAGGTCTTCCTTCTCTAGCATCGTTCAAATTTGGTGAAAAACCTGGCCTGTCCTTCCCCACCCCCTCTGGCAGCTGACCTCTCCAATGAGGAGGAAGGATGGGAAATCCCCCTTGCCAGCTGTGGAGTGGTCAGCTGCTGAAGAGGGTGGGGAAGGGAAGGTCAAGCTCTTTGTTAACCTGGAGTGCTGCCAGAGAAGGAGGACCCCAGCAGTGTGTATGGCATGGTGTGTTGTGAGTAGGCTGTCTGATTGGGAGGGGGCTGGGGTCCACATAGCACATATGGTGCTGTATGGCATGCTTCTTATGAACCGTGATGAAGCCCATCTCTGTTCTGGAAGCAGTTGATATTTCTTTGCTAGAAAAAGAGGGGGACTGCTGGGGACCCTAAAACAGCTTTGATGGGTGGCATGACCTGCTAAAAGCTGTAATGTAAGTGGCTATTCTCGTGTTATGAGTAATTTCTTTAGTCTGGAATTAGTCCTCCAAAATTTATCCTTCTATAGGCAAACTTCACCTGATTTTCACTTTAGCGACCTGCATTGCTGGTTCTTTTGAGTTCTACAATTCAGTTACCTACCAAGCTGTGCCTTTTTATTTTTAAGATCACGTGCTTTTTGTTGTCTTTCTCTACTGCCATGTAAGACATTCTGGGTCACTTGAAGTTGCTATCTATACTAAACATGTTCTCTATTAATTGCAAGATTTTTTTGATCCCTGATACATCCACAGTGTCCCATTGTAGTGTTTGCCTTGTTTTCAAGTTAGGTGAAAGCCAAGTGTTAAATGGGGAAGTGCAACCTTCCAAATAAAAAGACAGTGCCAATGAAGTGCTTTCTCTATGCCATTAAGTCTCCTTGCATTTCAGAAATATCTTGCTGGTAACTGCAGTCAAGCAAATCCTAAAGAACTGAAAGAGATCTCATCCCCCAAAGTAAATGTCAATGATTATGGTATGGATCTGAACAGTGATGATTCTACTGATGATGAAAGCCAGCCACGCAAACCCATCCCATCATGGGCCAATGGTAAGCGTGAATTCTTAATGGGAAGAGGGTGGAATCTTTGTGAAACCAGGTAACTTAGCCAGGGCTCAGACTGCTTTGTTTTAGTGGGTCTGGCCTAAAACATGAAGCTGTAATTCCCCGGAGTTTTCCTTATACCCAAGTACAGTAGATAATGGCTCCAAGTACTGCATGGTGTTTTGTGAGCGAAAGCTTTATAGATTTAGTGGTGAAGCCTACTTAGTTGCTTATAGTACATTTATATTTATTTACATCTCCTTGATCCCAGTCCTCTTTCAATAGAGGTTCTGGAGAAGTTTACCTCTAATCAATAAAATGAAGACAACCCACGGTGGCATGGTGCTGTTGATTTTCTGTTGGCTATGATATAGTTGCAGGTCCAAGGACAAACCTTTGATAAGTGCAAGAACAGAGTTCTTCTGGGTGGTATCCAAGGCCAATTCCAGTTCAGCAGTCTACTTAATTCACAGCTCATCCTGGATGGGGTCTAGCTTAGCTATAGGGATAGATGAATGTCAGTGTGTATGGGAATGTCCCCATTGTGTGCATAAATTAAAGTGGAGCTTGTGCCACTGCCCTTAGGCAGTATCTAAATTGTATATCTTACCAAAGGAGATTTTTGAATTATACTCTAAGGTCAGCAAAGGCCTTGAATTAGTCATTTTTGTTGAGAAGTGCAACAAGTGTTTGTTTTCATTTTAATCCATTCTTGCCTGATTGTTTTTTTATCTGCCGAAAAGCTATTAAAGGAGAGGCATGTTAGATATTTACTCACCATGTGACAACTGTTGTTTCTTCAGGTCTCCAGCTTAATGAAGCTGTCACATACCAATATTACAACCCCCCAGATGTTGATAGGTTATTTGGATTAATTCAGAGCCCTAAGCTGGAGGACATCTTCTACAAAAGCAAGCCAAGGTATTTCAAACGCACAAGTTCAGCTGTCTGGCAGTCCCCACCTCTTCCTGGATCCAAAAGTGTGTTGCGTGCATCTAACAGCATGAAAAAATACTGAGGAGCTTTAGGCGTGCCTAAATGTAGGATTGCCTATCAGCTTGTAAATTGTATGTCATATGTACTTAAGATTCTTCTTTAAACCATTTTAGTATTTTATATATTATACAATAAAGATTCAAATGTTCAAACTATTCTGAGTTGTTGTTTTTCTAAACAATTAGGGCAATTTTGCTGCTCTTATATTGGCCCAAGACATTAACTGATTGATTTTTTTGCAAAGTGTAAATGATATAGAGTTGGAGGTGATGGTCGTGAACTATAATATTGCTGGATTCATATCCTCCATATGGATTTAACTGGAGTCTGTATGCTGTACATGTCTGCTGGTTCTATTGAACCAAGAGAAAGCACTAAATAAGCAAACTGACTGTGGCTGGTGTACCTGAGGAAGTAAATAATTTAGCAAAATGGTGTATTCTGAATTCTTGCTTAGAGGACCAACAAAAGAAATTACATGCTGAAAATAATGAGATTTCTCATCCTTTTCTGCAAGCTTTTTTAAAAGTTTTATCATAGATTCCCTTCATTCTTCTGCAGATTGCAGAATATTTATTTATATATTTTATTTATATTTACACTTATTAACCGCCTGACTTTCCCACGGGAACTCTTGGTGGTGTACAACAAATTATAATTATAAACAACCTATCCAAGAAAAGGGGGGACCAAGCCAACACTAAGAGTCCAATAAAATAAAAATAAACATAAAATCCCACTATTTGTTGCTCTTTAGCTTGTTGCTCCAAGGGCACAATTCCCAAATGGTTCTAATACATTCACAGCAGCTTGAACAAAGAAACTAACAGGGCAGAAGGTCTCCTCAGAAAAGTTTTTGTATGACATGAAAAGGTACATGCAAACTTTGGAAGCTCCTTTAGCGTGTGATACTCAAAGCATGAATACAGTAATGGCAGGGTTTGAGACCTTTTATCTTAGAGAAGTAACCTTAGAGGCAGGAGATGTAGGAAAGTGTCTGTGAAGCTTCTCAGTCATCCAGGTGAGTTTATTTGGGAGTTGAGTCATGGCAACTGGATTTCTTTTCTTGAGAGACTGAAATGTTTCGCTATTCATCCAAGCAGCTTTGTCAGCCTGAGGAAAGTTAGTGATGACTCCTCCATTTTATAGTTCACCTTCATTCCACATCACCTTGGTCTGAATAGGCTCATAAATTGGACGATGGCCTGAATAGGCTTGTTAGATGCACAATGGCCTGAATAGGCTCATTAGGTGGACAATGGCCTAAGGTGTGTAAAAATCCCACCGATGCAACTTTCCCCAACACCCATTAAGTATAGGTTGTTAGCTATGGTCTTGCTGGTGGAGGTGTGAAGAAGTGCTTCTGATTTGTTTGGGGATTGACGAAGGGGCTACTTGGTAAGTAGCAGACAGATTGTGTCTGAGTCCCTCAGTCGACAGAAGGGTTTTCAATGCACACATGAAAGGCTTCCCTCTCTCAAACCACCTCTCTTCTCTATCGAATATGTGTATATCCTCATATTTGAATGAGTGCCCTTTGTCCTTCAAATGGAGGTACACTGCTGATTCTGGTCATGAGCTGTTGGCCCTCCTATGATGGACCATCCTCCTGTTGTAGGAAAAGCTGTTTATTATGCTAGTGGAGAAAACATACTCATACCTGAGCATATAGGCAGGGAATTCAAAAAGTGATACAGTAATAGATGGGTTTTAATAGAAAAACAAAAATCAACAACAAAGATATACAGTACATGAAAGTATAGCTCTTGCCCCATCTCTGCTGTCTTTCCGGAAGCAGACAAAGACCTTTCTTTTCAGGCAAGCTTTCCCTGAATGACAGTCTGTTTACTATGTGACTTTCATATTAACTATCATACATGATTGTATTGACTGATTTCATAAGAAGAACAGTGATTTCCATGTTAGTTTCCACCCCTCATGGATTGTTTTCTTTTTGTGTGCTCTTTGTAGCTTTTAATGTTACATTTTAATGTTCTAAAATGCCTCTCCTTGTTCTTAATTCGAATATGTGTTAAATATTCTGGGCTATAAATTGTTCCTCTTTATTGTAAGCCACCTTGGGTCCTTTTCCAAGGAGAAAGGTGGGATAAAAATATTCAAAATAAAATAAATAAATTAAACAAATGGCTAATGTCCATCATTGTATCAGCCCAGATTGGGATGATGAGCTTTGTATTTTCTGCTTCAAGTTATAAAAAATAACATGACTCTTATCTCATGAGAAAATCAAAGGCAAATGTCCTCCAGCAATATCCTTCATAGAAAACTGAATAAAGAACATGCTTTACAACTAGGCAAATAATGTAACAGCTATTATTGAAGTTGGAAGAAAAAAATATTTCAGTCTCCACAGGAAACAACACAGATATGGAACAGAAGGCTAGCTCCTTGTAGTTTACTATCTTCTTTAAGGGCTGTGCTGTATTGTTCCATTTTACAGCAAGATTAAACTCGTGGGTAGGATGATGGGATAATAAGGCAAACTCTGTGGCAGGACAATGATTTGTAGAGCTCTTCCCCAGGAAAATCAGACAGCAACCCACCTTGGCTTAGCTGGGAGGAGGGGGCAAGTAGAAATTTTTGTTTTACCTGGCTTTTATTTGTTCTGAAATTGTTTAGTTTCTTTTTTTACAGTACATGGGGGACCATATTTGGACCAGAAGAGAGGTTATAAATCTAATTAATAAATAGATTATACCATTTACTCTTCCATAGAAAGTTAATTAGAAGAAGCAACTGTAGCGTTCTCATGCTTGCCCCTGACCATTACATGGGCTATTAACAGACACCATTTTGATTTTCCAACAGTATATTGCTGCCACCAACTAGCTTAGCTAGTAAATTAAAGCCTTCAAACTGTTTTCAAGTTCAATAAAATTAAAAAGTTTATTGATTACAAAGCAGAATCAAAATCATTAATGGTAACGTGTTGAAGTATAAACAAAATAATATTGCTCTAGCACACTTAAATTTGATTTCTAATAAAGATGAATAAATGCACACTTGTTCCTAAGTTCCCAAACTCTAGACACATAGTTGTTTTCCTCACAGACACTCAAAAATATCCTATCTCTTGTTTAGCCCTGTCTTTCTCAGATGGTGCCAGACCCTATCTGCTTCTCTCTTCGGAAAGTGTAAGTCCCTATCTGGCTAAAACAAGGCTGAGCAGTCCCTTAAATCCTATCAGGCCACTCCCTAGGCCAGTGGTGGTGAACCTTTGGCACTCCAGGTGTTTTGGACCACAACTCCCAGAATGCCAAGCCTGTGCTGTCAGTGATAAAGGGCTGTGGGAGTTGTGGTCCAAAACATCTGGAGCGTCAAAGGTCTGCCACCACTGCCCTAGATTCTCTCAATGGTCTACAGACCCCTCACATAGCCCTTGTAAGCCGCTTAGAGTTCGTTTGAAGATAAGCGGGGTATAAATGCAAAAATAAATAAATAAATTATGCATCATACAGGTAAACACCACAGCAACCATTTGCAATTCAAACAATAGCCTGAATGTTTGCTCTATTCTGGTTTTCTGGTTATGAACCATAAATCCTTATATGATTGGGGTTTCAGGCTATCTGCAAGAGTGTATTCTCTGATACAGTCTGCCCAACCTTTGAAATCTGCAGGAAAAGTGGTCTGACCCAGTTTCAGAGGTGTTTTTGGTGAGCAAGGAGAAGACCTTTTCAATGGTCACTCCCAAATGTATCAAGGAAGACAGGGTTGCCCACTTCCTTCTACTAGCAGAGAGAAATCTGCTAATGAGCAGGTCTTTGGCCATTGTTTGAATACTGAGATTAGACTTTAAAAGAAGTGTTGCTGTTTTCTTTGTTTTTTAAAGTGTGATTCTTTTTAACTGATTCATTTTAACGCCCTTGAAACTATGTTTTGATTGAAAGCAATGGGTTTGATTCTGTTTATATACAGCAGGCATGTCCAAACTTTGGCCCTCCAGATGTTTTGGGCCACAACTCCCACAGTCCTTTGCCATTGGAAATACAGGCTTGGGATTCTGGGAGTTGTGGTGCAAAACATCTGGAGGGCCAAAGTTTGGACATGCCTGATATACAGTATATATTAACCGTACTTGCTTCAAAATGTATTGGAAGCCACCTTGGGTCCCTGTTTCTTGGGAGGGAGGGTGAAATAGAAATCACAGTCATAACCAACAACAAGCTCTAATAGTCTACACTTGTAATTAAGAGGACTGAAAGGTGATCCTACTACAGTGCACAGTACAGAACCACCCCACCAGTTTTCTTGAAAGCAACATGTCGAGATCTGCCCTAATAAGTATACCTTGTCTCACTATCCAAGGCAGCAGTTAAGCTCAGAAGACACATGTGTTGTTCTTGTCCAGGCAGGCACCCCTTAATAAGAGTATGCCCCAAACCAGACTGATTACTATCTTCATTTGAAAGTGAGCATAAGCGCTAATAATCCCTTTGGTAATGATTTTTTTTATTAGTTTATCTCCCTCAGTTTGTGGATAAGCAAATCTATTGACTCAGTAGCTTCTTAAACTCTTATTATTCATATGGCTTCTCTGCCTAGATATTTTGGAGGAGCTGAGACAGATATATCAAAATCTTTCCTTGGATTACAGAAAAGAGACTAAACAGAAATGGTACATTTCATTTGCCTTTGCACCCGTAAAGGGAACAGATATATATGTATCTTTATAAATATATATAAAAATTTCAAAACATTTTTAATATACATGAACTGAACACAGAAACAAAATAAAACAAGACCCATAAAATGCAATTATGTTATAGTTAAATCTGATTATTGACATAAGGTGGTATATCTAACATTTTCCCTTTACGGGTGCAGATGCAAATGAAATGTACCATTTCTGTTTAGTCTCTTTTCTGTAATCCAAGGAAAGATTTTGATAAACATTTCTCTCTACATTCCTCATATGTATATAAAACAAAGCATTGTATAAAAATCAGGTGTGTTAGCTTTGGCTTTAGCTGGTTTAAGTTGAAACATCAGGTCTGCTGCTGCTGTTGTATACTTGCAAATTCTTATTTTAGAATGTCTGCAGTCTTCCATCTGGTGACAATGGGCCTGTGAGCTGCCATCAGCTTAACTACTATGAATTGCTGTGACACCACTTTTACATGTTGTTTTTCCCAAACTGTTAGCAGTGCACAGCCCTGACATGAAATGTACGGCTTGGCATGTAATGCTTGTTCTTTCTACAGAATTTGTGGCATGGCAGAACATGGATCATATAAACTTTGCTGAGCACAGTTTTTCTAACATTCTATCTTACCTGTTCCTGCTATCCTTGCAGGATACCTTGCCCTCATATACCATTGCTGTGACAAATTTATGGAATTCTTCCTGAAGATTGTTAATAGAGTGTTATTCGAGATATCTCTCACTATCCAGAGAAATATAAAAGCAAAGACAAGTCTGGGATATGTTTAAAAGAAAATGGAAAGGTGTGTGCGTGTGGAGATTAGAAGTCCTTTGGGGACCTCACAGTCTCACTCACTCTATACCCCAGAGCACAGAGGGAACTCCTAGCTCTCCTGAGCTCCTCTGAAGATGCCAGCCACAGAGTCTTGGGAAACGTCTGGAAGAAAAACTTCCAGAACACGGCCAAACAGCCTGAAAAACTCACAATGGCTACCTTTGGGGACCCCTTGCTCTTGTCTTTGCTGCTGCTTTTCACATTCAACCTCTTCTCTTTTTGCCTGTTACCTTTTGGGGAGCTTAAAGATGCTAGCAGATGTCAGATTATGGCTGCTTTCCAATACTGTATACGCTTTTTGCACATTGTACCTATGTGAGACTAGTGTGCAAAAGGAATCAGAGTGTCCTCCTTGTGTTAATTCTATCAAATGTGTTTCCTCCTTCTTGCTTTCAGTTCTCATAAAGTATCTATAAGCAACTGTGTAATAGTCAGTCACAAAAGTGACTGCTTAATTTCTTCAATAACAGGCTTGAATTTCTTTAAAAATTAAATAAAGGCACAAGTGATTGCTATTTTGAAGCCCCCAAGACCTTGAGGCCGATCTTACTCCATTGTCGTCTTTATAAAGTCCTGGAACGACTGATTCTAAACAGTCTAATAGAACCATTTATTATTCCACAACAGGCTGGCTTTAAACCTGGGAAGAATTATACAGCACAAATCCTAACACAATATATTGAGGATGGATTTGAAGCTGGGAAGATCATGGGAGTAGCTTTGTTCACTTCTCAGTTCTAACCAAGTACTATTGCAAAAATTCTATAATCTAAGCAAGCAAACTAAAGTAATAGCAGCAGCAGCCAGTGGAGGACTCAAAAGAATGATCTGACTCAGGGTAGTATATCAGCTCCTATTTTGTTTAACATTTACACCAATAACTTATCACTTCCTCAAAGCACTCAAGGTTTTATTTATACTGATAATCTCACATGTGTTATCCTGTCAAAAGGCTTTCAGATGATAGAACTAATCTTTTGGATGCATTAGAAGATCTTGGTACTGAATATTATGAGAGAGAGCAACTTAAGCCCAACCCTGCTGAGATTCAAATACAGTACAGTGGTACCTTGTATAAAGGAATTAATTTGTTCCAATTGAAATTATGTTAAGCAAATTTTCCTTTATACAAATTTCCCATAGGAATGCATTGACAACAGAGTAATCCCTAATCACATCCATTTTTATGTTGTATGGATTTGCCCCATAGGCAATTCTGTTAAGCAAATTTCCCCTATCTCCAGAATTTTTTATGCTGTGCAGATTTTATGTTATGCAAACCGTTTGTTATACGAGGGTCCACTGTATATGCCTTCCATTTGAGGAGCAAGCAGACCTATAATAACTTCAGGTTACCTGGAAGGGACTCGGCTAGATCACTGTTTTGCCCCCAAATACTTCGGAGTTTCTTTGGCTTGTACACTGCCCTGTAACCCCCCCCCAAAAAAAAACCTTCCAAAATACAAAGCAAAAAAGTCTCTACAAGGAACAACAACCTTTGAAAGCTATCAGGAATCAGTTGGGGCACATTTTAAGATATATAGCCTTGACCTTGTGCAGATAAGTATGCCAGCCAGATGTGGTATTAGTTCCTCCCTTGCAAAAGAGTTAGACATAGCACTCAGAGAGAGCTGTAGAATCCTTGATGGATGCCAGAAGCCAATCCCTATTGATAAAATCTGTAGGATAAAATAGCTTACCTCGCAAACATTGAACACACACAATGGTCATCATCATCATCATCATCGTTGTTGTTGTTGTTGTTGTTGTTGTTGTTGTTGTTGCAGCAGCAGCATCAACTACTACTACTACTACTACTACTACTACTACTACTACTACTACTACTACTACTACTACAATACAATGCCCGGTCAATCAAAATTACAACACTGACTGGCATTATATAACAGATATAAGTTTTAACCAAAAAAACTAAGTATATACAGTGGACCCTCGTATAACAAGTGGTTTGTTTAACAGAAAATCCACTTAAAGGAAAACATTTCCTGAGATAGGGGGAAATCGCTTAACAGTTGGGGCACAATCACCTATGGGGCGAATCCGTACAACAGAAAAATGGTCGCAATTAGGGATTACAGTAATCCGTTTTCAATGCATTCCTATGGGAAATTTGTACAAAGGAAAAATTGTTTAACAGAATTTCATTTGGAACAAATTAATTCATTTATACAAGGTACCAATGAATGAAATATCAGCATAGTATGCTGTTTGTATTTTGTAGCTCTGGTGGTGTTATTTAGAGCATGCTAACCTGTGAATAATTTCTTGATATTGTTCCCAAAGTCCTGATTACTATGGGGACCACTGAAGTGTGTTTCTTCAATAAGTGAGATGTTTTGATTGCCAGATCTCTGCATTTTGTAAATGGGGAGAAGAACAGACAACTTAACACCTATGCCAGTGTATTCTGTGGCCCTGAACATGGAAGACTTGAAGTTAGCTGCTCCAAGTCGTCTTGAGGTTGCCCATTATTTTTGAGCAACATCAAGAGGCCAGCATACTCCATCTTCTATGTAATGTAACTATATCCCAAAAATGCCCTCTGGGGTAACATTAGCATGGCCAAAGTCCCTGTAACGGTCCCTGTAACAGTTTATCCCATAAAGCCCAGGGTAGGTATAAGTGCAGGGCTGCCATAGCTCAGTGGGTTGGAGTGCATGTCTGCAGAGCCAGAAGTTCAGATCCCCATGGGGCCTCCCAGAAAAGGGATCAGCTGAGATCAGCTGGAAAATGTCTAGCCAGTGGAGTTATGTGTTGTGCTTGCTACCTGTGCATCCTTGTGCAGCTAGCATGTTGCACAGCCTTCAAGTGACATCAGAAGGAAACACTGGTGCACTGCTTCTAAGAACTGCATGCCTAGAAACTTCTGACAGGCTCACCGTAAGTCTGAACTGACTTTATGGCACATAATTATTTACACGTATGCATGCTTTATAATACAAGCCCACTCGTGAAGCAACAGCTGCTGTTGCTCACACCAAGGGCTGGAAAACTGGAATATAAATTCTTACGCCAGCAGCTCTGGTCTGAGCACATAACGTTGCTCTTCTAAGCTGCCTCCTCCTGTGATTCTCTTTCTCCTGATGGTGATAATTACTGAGGGTTATGATTACCTTTGGGCACTTGCCATTTGAAGCAGAACATGGGTGCTTTACCAGCCTTAGATACCTAGTAAGATGTTAATGATGCCTGTCAGCTCGATAATGTGGTGAATGAATTATACTTCCTGATAGAACTAAAAGTATGTGACATATACTGACATGTTAAGTCACCTCCTTAACAAGGTACCAATGAATGAAATAACAAGGAGGTGACTTTGTGTTTTAAAGCCTGGTTCGGTTCTTTATCATATCCTTCCACAAAAGCCAATAAAACTAAAAAAATTCCCTGGTGTGGCAGCAAAGAATGGAAAAATGAGGTCTGCTGAAAGTGAAGGGGAAATGTAGATTAGTGTTTCCAAAAAATAAGAAAAAAAATTAAAGCCTCCAGATAATTTTCCCAAAATTAATTTCTGCCTGTTTTAGTGAGGTGAAAGATCCTAGGTTTCTACAGAGATCAGAGCCTACCAGTCTGCCTCACTGTTTACTTTTGATGTTTGCACAGTACTCTGTCAAGGGACTGAACGACAGGTTATGGTGAGTGGAAACTCCCCGCGGTGGTGTTTATAAACAGACGTCTTTCCCCTGCTTTGCTGAGTCCTTGTGCTGATCCGACTCTAATCTACTACCTGTCCTGCCTCAGCTCAGTGCTTGAGGGAATATGTTTTCCTGCTTTGGCCTGAAACCTGATTGGCATAATATTTGTTGTGCAACGCTGGCCTGAGTTGGTCAGAGATTTCTACACTTTTCAATGATCTGCAGTGGTTCTCAACCTGTGGGTCCCCAGACGTTCCTGGGCTGCAACTCCCAGAAGCCTCCCCACTCGCTGTGCTGGAAGGAGTTTCTGGGAGTTGTAGTCCAGGAACATCTGCAGACCCACAGGTTGAGAACCACTGATCTAAGGTATGGGAGAAAATCTGTGGGCTTCAAGGTGTTGGGCCAGCCCTAGATGTATTCTCCCAAACAGCATATAAACGATTGCTTCTCTGCTCTTTTTTTGCCTAGAGACCTGTCTATTTTTTCTGTATACATTCTTCCTCCTGGAGGTTGAGGGAGTGGGGGCAGGCAGGACCCTGGTGTGTGTGCGTGTCAAGTTTCACTGTCATGCAACAGGAGATAGAAAAATATAGGCAGTGGCACCATTAATGGCCGGGGGGGGGGAACTACTACTGAAAGAGCCAAATTCATTTTAAAAATGCTAGAATATTCTGTTTCACATTTTGGTTGACTGGTGGGCTTAATTGTAATTCAATAGTCCCTAAACAAGTCCTAATATATTTATTAAACTCAGAACACACATCAATGATAACATTACTCTCAAATTGTTCCACACATCTGTTTGCGAGAGGAAGAGCCAAAAAGGAAATGATACACAATGTTTCATTTCTCAAAATAAGAAGTGTTTTAAGTTGCAAAAAGATATATAGGCTATTACAATACACCTAGAAATAAAGACACAAGGAGTAAGGTAGAACCGTCATTCTGAATGCAGGATTCTCATGACTGTGTGCTGTGCAGATAAGGCATGCAACCTCTTGATCTGGTGCTCTAAATGTCTCTTCCTTCTCTTCAACCCCTGACCTGCTTAGATAGATCAGAGTTCAACAACCTGCAGGCCTTACGATGTTTTACTAGACTATAACAATAAGAACTCCAACAAACATCTGATGGGAGCATCTGGAAATCTATAGCTACACCCTCAGTCCTTGTGATTTTGTGAACAGGAGCACATGAATTAGGTGAGTGAGTGGAGCATTTCACACAGAACTGGTAGAGGGAAAAGAAGATGTGGGTCCGTTGCCCTGAAGAGGATGGTTTGTCTGACTCTAAACCTTTTCTGTATCATTTCCATATTCTATAGAATTAAGTGTTGATGCTGAACAACTGCTAAAATTGCAGCAGGTTTACTGAAAGGCCATTGTTCCTGAGTATACAGACAAATGGGCCATTGTTAGCTCTAGCATTTTGAGACATGCGGGGGGCAGAGAAGACTCATGTTTGACTGTTGGCAGTCTAGGAATCAGCCAACAAAGCAATGTGGCCAAAAAGTCCATGTTCCTTTTGCACATAATTGGTTTGTTTGTATTCTTTAGCTCCTTTGCAAATGTTCAGTTTTCTCCTGGTATAGGATCTCTGCTGGAACATCAGAGATTGTTTGATGCAACACTAAATTAGCATCTCAGGACGGTAGATTGAGTCACCTCTATCAAATTCCATTTATTTCACTGGATCTTCTCCAAAATAACATCTAGAATTTGGTAGCCAATACTTCTTTTGTGCTCTTGAGCCACAAGCCACTTGTGATTACGTGCTCTGTGCTTTTCAGAGCTGTACGGAATGAAGAATGTAATTAACTGTAGCCTTGCCTAAATACAGTATGGAGGTAACCAGATAAGCTGTGGCTTCCTCAAGATTTTCTTCTTCCAGGAAACTTATTTCATATTTTGTTAATGCTGTTTACCCCCCAAAGCAGGGAGCCCTAGAGTCATATCCGCAGTTATTTGTAGGTTCCAAAAGGCCATATACCAGTGGCATGCTGAGAAGCCCTGAACTGTTCTTTGAGGAAGCAAATGGCAAGCATACATGAATTATTAAGAGAGAAAGCTTTCCTTAAGAGTGAACTTTACAGCAGATTCATAACAAGCAGCTTCACGATGTGCCACTAATGATGCAGCGTAAACTATATATTTTGCTCACGTGAAGAGCCAAATGAGTCAGGAGGTTGCAAAGGTCACATGTGCAAACCCATTGTGGAAAATGCCGCTGAAAGAGATAAGCTCAAACACGTTGACCTGAATTGCTTAAGACACCCAGCTAGCATGGAAGGGTTGACTTCAGTCATAACTTCATTTTTAGCTGCTAGAAACTGCTGTATATCTTAAATTATTTGAAATACTTAACTGCTTCCTAATAGTGTAAGGAACTTACTGTACTATATTTGGGGCATAGATAAAACATAATAAATTAAACCTTGCCAAGGTTCAGGAAATAAGATGTCTCCTTGATTGTTAGAGATTGTAACGCAAAAAAGTGAATATTTTGATTTGTAATCACCTAAAATGCACCAAATGTCAATGTTTAGTATTTTATTATATGTACTACAAGTGCTACGGAAGGTTATTGAACACTAACTGACCAAGAAAATTAAACCTGATGTTCAGTTTTGTCATTAGTAGGTTGTGGCTGAAGGAAGGTGGATGGTGTTGGACAGTAAGCACAGAGACTTACAGGACTGCTACCTTGTGTCTTCATCCCTTTGAGAGTTGAAATGATTACCTGAGCCCATTGCCATCCTTGTAAAGAAATCACAGCCGTGCTTCCTCCTAAGAAAATAAGCAAGCTTTCATTTATCAGAGAAATATTAGAGCCCTTTCTGAAGCCTATAACATCATAACACAGTGCTTGTTTCAGCATCCATAGCATTTCTGCCAGCTTGCCTTTAAATTATCTTTATTGTGTTTTAGTTAATCTTATATTGTTTAATGTAGGTATATCAACAATTTGATTTTTTTTAGCTTTTATGCTATTGTTTTTGTTCTCCATTTTAAATTGTTATTTATCCTGTTGTGTTATGGTCTTGGCAGCCAGATGTGCAGTATACAAGTCAAATCCATCCATCCATCCATCCATCCATCCATCCATTCATACACTCAAGATAGGAAAGGTGATAGAAGTCATAATTCCAGCTAAGCTGTAGATACCAGGAGCCATGGCTGCCCCTTTCATCTCTAAAGAATAAAAGGCAAGATGTCTCCTGCTTGGAGAGACAAAAGAGAGGTGGGACAAGGAAAGAAGTAATACCAGCAGCCTCAGGAATGTTGGACAAAGGTCAACACAGACCAGCACAGGTAATAAATAAATAAATAAATAAATAATAAAGGGCAGTCTAGGAAATCTGAGCCTCTCTCTACTCTTCCCCATGGTAAGATATGCATGTCCTTGAATGGAACTGAGTTGCACTTAGCTACTTCCAGCAGGTGGGAGGATGCTGTTAATAACTCATAGGCAAGGTCAATATTTCTAGTATGACTGGGTTTCAGAATTTTAAAAAGTTCCTCTTGATCAGAAGACCAATGAGGACTTTAAAAAATGGTGGCCATGGCAGATCCAACCACAAGATGTGTAATATCCTTTCCAAAGCTCTGGACTGGACTGCCTCTAGCAGGTCACATGCTGGGATTCATGAATTAGTAGCTAGTACGTCTTCCCAGTTGTTTTACATGCAGACACAGAGGCGGGCAGACAGGCAAGTAAGCAAGCAAAACACATGGGATTCTGCACGCGTGCACGCACACGCACACAAACATGTTAAACAGGTATTCAGTCAGGCATTCATTCACCCCCATTCCATTCACTCTCTCCAAAACTCAGCTAAGGAGCACTAAAGTATATTTTACCCATAACTAAACACACTCTTACTTGCATACTTTCAAAGAAAGGCAGTTGGCTTATTCTGTCATATTCATTCCTTCATTTTCATCTCACCTACAGAATATTATGGGTCTGCAAAGTAAACAGCCAGGAGAGGAACATAGAGGCAGCCTGACCTTTGCCTCTTGGAAGTAAGCAGGCATAAATGGGCTTAACTGGGCCTGTTGTGGGGCAGTGTCTGATTCATTAAGTTTTGCCGTAATAGATCAGACTCCACTAATATTCTTACGGAAAATGAATCAGGGGCCAGACATATTACTCAAACATAAATGAGCTTCTTGTTGGTTGCACTTCCCCCTCCTTGAAGTTCATTTATAGTCCATTGCATTGTTTCTATGAAGTCATTCCCTGTTGCAATCATAGCACCCCCCCGTCCAAAAAAAAGCAACAGCCCTGGTGCTTTCCCAATGTGGAGCTTCCATTTATACCCATTTCCTGACTGTCTGTTACCAGTGCCAGGTCCAAAACAAAGCTGTTAAGCAAAAGTGATAAGGTAAGAGAAAACAAGGCAACATATGTTCCTTGCTTCCCTATCAAAACACAGTATAACATTACATTGGTTTGATCAACAGCTCTGCCAGTTCAAAGTTCAAGAAGCAACAAGAATGGCGTTATTAACGCTGAAGAATGGTAGCCCAGAATTTGTCCAGTTAATTCAACTAGTTATATAGAATTCAGCCTATTCCTCCAATAGTTTTCTTGCCCCCCTTCACCCATAATCTTATGCTTTCTGAACCTCCTTTGCTTGCTTACTGATTCCTGTCACCCCAACAGACTCTTTTTGTTGAGATGTTCACACAAATGTGTTTTACCTGTGTGAATGTTCATCCAGATGTTGAAGGCTGAGAGTGAGGCTGCATGTGGCAGCAACACACATCTGTGAACAGGGTACACAAGATGGCTATATCCTCAACCCACTGGGCATGTATGAACATCGTCTATGAGTCTATGTGTGAGAACTTCCTGTGTGAAAGTGGACGGCAGACCAGTGAAATATGTCCTCAGTCAAGTAGAACTACCAACCAAGTTATTTTCACACAGAAAGAAGAAAATCCAATGAGCATCTCTCACTGCAGAAATACAGGGACAATGTTACAATTTACAAACTGTCCTTTTCTGATATCTCAAATCTGCAGCAGTGTAAGGAATTCACCACCCGGAATTTATGAAGATTGGAATATTTAACATTAAGGCACATGTGTACTTTAAGGACCAACCAGAAGAACTCCACATTTGAAGAAGTTTTTCAGACCTACAGTACCAGCAAGGGTGGGCAAAGATTCGTTTCAAAAGAACTAATCAAATGCCCTCTTGTTTTATCTTGGTGACCTGGCAGTTCAAGCATACTTTGATAAATATCTTCCTACCTGAGAGTATGCTAATCTGGGCTGAGGGAAGAAGAATACTAGGGGGATGACAGCTACTTGAGGCAGTTGTGACATCCATCTCATTATTCTGTAAATAGGTTAGAAAGAAATCATTCTTGGATCTTGGCATCATCACATAAAGGAACGTGTCACCTCCCACAACTGGTCTTCCTACTCCTGAGGAGACCACGTTTGTGGTCATGGCTTTTGTTTAGGGATACATAAGAAAGCCAGGATGTTTTACAATTCTGTTCCTACTTCCTAGACTTCTCTTCCTGGGCCTTGTGTGAGATTTTCTTCAGCCAAACTGAGCTTCCCCTGCCCTTAGGAAAATGGATAACACCTCCCAGAATCCTTCCTTTGTCCATTGTATTGTTAGCAACCACAGAAGGAATCTGTGTACATTTTATGGTATCCTAGCAATTAAGTCTATACTCCTGTGATGCACTTGGAATAAGTCTGTTTTTATTGATCTCTGTCTGGAGTTAAAGACGAGAGCCAGTGCTCTTTGGAGTTCTTATCTAATTGGTTGAACCCAGATATCCACAGAAAAGACAAGAACACCTTGTATAGGTACAGGACAACCTTTGGTTACAAATGCTGCACCAGTCATATTTGCCTTAGGTCTTTCTCAGTATTGGTATCCAGATTCTTTGTTCACTTTATTCCACTTTGGCCCTGCAAATATCAATAAAGAACTGAATTTGGTTTTCTTGTCCCTATTACAAATGTACTTCTTATAGCTTTTATTATTTTCCTTAAACCATTAACTCCATAAGATTAGTGTAAATACTTTGGTAATTTAAATTATATTTAATACATTGATAAGACATGTGTGTTGCTCTTTAATTTCCAAGCAATGGGTTGTACTCAAGTGTATGAAGTAGCAGCCTTGGGCAGAATTTCAGATGTTTGCACTGCAGCTTAAATGGATGCCTGGATCTTTGGCAATATGTATGTAGAGGACTGTATCTTAAAGCTGTCATCCCAACAACACTTACTAGCCAATAAGCCCTTTAATGCAGTGGGACTCATTTCTGGGGAAGGACTGCACAAGACCCGAATGTTTGAAATGAAATACAGTATATGACTTATAGTGCTGAGTGGTGAGGGGTGATGTGCATTGTAGTCCAACAAAAATCTGCAGAACTAATAATTGGCTGAGATTTCTTTCAAATAATAAATTCAGTGAAGAAAAAGATGAGTCAGTCTCAGAAAAGGATGGATTTTGAGGGAAATCTTGATCATGAGGAGCTCAAAACAATTTCTGTCAGCAGAAATATCAAATCTCCTGACTTTCTTGTTGCCATTTCTATAAACAAATTCACCTATTTTATTTTATTAGGTTTGACATTTTTGGATAACAAGTACAATATATCACAACGGGACAGTGCAGGAGTTCAAAGGGAAACCAAAGTCTTCAAGGGTCACGGGTGCCTATAAGTTCCATATTATCTTACTGGATATGTATTTTCTATGGTGTGTGTATTGAAATCATATCTATTTTTTCCTCTTTCTTGCCAGTTGTATCAATTTATTTCATAAAAATGTTTCTAACTTGGGAATCTCCATTTTACAACTCAGCTTAGCGTGTCCTGGATTTTGAAATTCTGCAAATGTAAGGATTGTGTGTGATGAAAAACAGAGAAGTACAGGTACATAGAGCCCCAGTGTGATATATATATATATATATATTTAAAGAGTTGCTGCAGGCCATGTCATCAGACCTCACAGAAGCAGTTTGTTTATTTTGGATTGCTGCCTACTATATACACAAGGAGCTCCCTGTGTGTTGCTGTTTTCTCCTGTCAATCAGCGCAGTATTTTGCAGTGCTGACATTCCTATAAAGTTTTTGGTTTTTTTAACACAAAATGTTTCATTAGAGGAACATTGCAAAATGCACTGATATTCTAGAACCTCAACCAATTCTTCCTTCCGCCCCCACAAATGCAATAGTAAAAATGTAGTAATAAAGTCCCTCTCTCTAACTGTTCAAGGGTTAACATTTGCAATAACAGAACAATTACTGTACAGTATTCCTTCATCAATGAACTACTTGAGGTGGGCAAGTGAGTGAAACATTCAAGGAGAGGGGTATTGAGCTTGTTAATGGAATCCCATCCAACGTTTCCACAGAAGAGTTACAGTTGAAAAAATTCTGCCCTAAAAAGGACGTTGCATTTCTGCAGAGCTTTAAAAATAAATTGGGGGCTGGTCAGGGAGGTTATGGCTTCCAGAATCTCCGTTATGGCTCACAGAAGTGCTTCAGCTGTTCTAAGAGAGACGGAAGGTCTTTCCTCCCCAAGAAAATGGAAGCCTTGTTGTTTTAGATTCTGTTCAGGAGTTTATTTATTTATTTCATTTATATACCTGTACTACCCCATTAGCGCAATGCACTATCCGGAGTGGTTTACAAGCCAAACAGGCAAACAAAGATAAACACACGATAAACCAAAATACTAAAAAAAAAAAAAAACCAAGATAAACACATCAAAAGCTAAACCAGAAAGCGCAACGTTTCTTGTTCATGTACTTATAAGAATGTTGTGTGACTCCAAACGTTTCACCAAAACGGAGGGGGGGAAAGTACAACTGGAAGCCTTTGAAACTTCTAAATGGCCACTGGATTTCAGAACCAATTTGTACATTTTTAAAAATGTATACCAAGACAGTTTTGCGTTGTAGCAAGCCGTTTCCTTGTCTGCGTCGTAGCTGATCGGTGCGCACGTTTGCAAGGGAGGAATTTCAGAATGACCTAATTCTGGAGAGTTTTTTTTTTAACCAGGTTTCCCTTTATTGCACAACACGCTTATGTGACATGTAAACAACACAGCGAACTCAGCAATTTCTGCCCTTCGACCGTCGAAACCGCTGGAAGGGAAGATGAAGAAACCGCTGAGTCACGCTTACTCTCGAGGCGCGTGGCTGGGGAAGGAAGAAGGGAGGGGGGGCTAAGGAGGCTCCTGCTCCCCTTCCCCTCCACCTTCGTTCCCGCGCGGCAGGGGGCGTGGCCTGCCCCGACTCCCTTTTGTGACGCACTCTCGGACTATAAATAGAGGCGCGGCGGCGGGCGCTGCTCAGAACGTTCTGCGAGACCCAGGCGAGGTGGTTCCTGCTTCAACAGTGATTGGACGGAACCTACCCCCCCTGCTCGGGCCCAGCCGCCCCCTCGACGCCATCCGCCCAGCCTCTCTTTTCCCAACGACCACCGCTCCCGGGATCACTGCAGCCGCCGCCGCCGCCAACAACAACGCCATGGCTTCGTCTCCTTCTCAGGTGCGCCAGAACTACCACCAGGACTGCGAAGCGGCCGTCAACCGGCAGATCAACCTGGAGCTCTACGCTTCGTACGTGTACCTCAGCATGGTGAGCTCCCGGGGAGGCTGGGGTGGTGGTGGTGGGGGGGCGAAGACGGGAAGGGAAGGGAAGGCGCCCACGGACGGGCAGGGGACATGGCGGGTGCCCTTGGATGGAAGGAGGGAGCGAGGCCTCCCTGCGACGCCGGGCGGGAGGCGGATCCCCTGCGGGCTTTTGGTTTTTTTAGGAGAGGGAGGAGGAGGAGGAGGAGGCCCTCTTGGGCGCGGAGAGAGCCTGGTAAACAAACCGCCTCCCTCCCCGCGGCCACCGACGTGCCCTTGGAGGACGAGAAGCCGCTCCGGCTCCGGCTTCCTTTCTTTCTGCGACAGGCTCCCAGCAGAGCCCAGCGTTGAGCCTTGGCAACCGGAGGGCGCATTTTTTGCGACTTTCGGGCTTGCTAGTAAAGGCATTGTTGAACTGTGCGTGTGTGGAAAATTCCTGAGCCCTACTTATATACGAGAAGCCTAG
Source organism: Phrynocephalus versicolor (assembly GCA_023846285.1). NCBI lineage: Eukaryota > Metazoa > Chordata > Lepidosauria > Squamata > Agamidae > Phrynocephalus > Phrynocephalus versicolor. The sequence goes on from JAHTLZ010000016.1 coordinate 77,725,983, forward strand.
GAGGAGGGCTGGGTGGGGGTGAATTGGCACCGCTCCCGCCTTGGCTGAGGGGAGCCGCATGGGGAAGGATGACTCTGGACCTTGCCTTTCCACCCTGGTCCCTTTTGGAAACACAGGGGCGCGTTGGGATCGACGCTTGGTCTAACCCAGATAGGCTTTTAGGTGCCCTTGGTTTCTGAGTTAAAGATGCCCTAAAGATCTCGCCTGATTTCAGAAGCTAAGCAGGGTCCGCCCTGGTTAGTACTTGGATGGGAGACCACCAGGGAATACCAGGTACTGTAGGCACCTGGAGTAGGAACTGGCAAGCCACTCCAGTACTCCTGCCAAGAAAACTCCATGGACAAGGGGGTCAGGAAGAGTTGGTCACCACTGTAACAACACACAGTTTCTGAGTTATTGGCCAAACATGGAGGCATGCTGAGAGGAAGGGACCTTGTAATAACCTCCATCATTTTGCTTTGGAGAGGAAAAAATGCTGCGGCGTGAAGTGCGCCACTGGCTGAGAAGCTTCTGTTTACTAGAGGCTGTTGGCTCTAACAAGGCCTGTTTAGCCCATTGGATGACAGTGGCACATCCCAGCGGTTTGTAAAAGCACCGCCTTGGGTCTATTCTTCCTCACAGAGAAATCTGTGTGCAATATCTTCAGTGCATACTGTAGTGAAAAGAGGTACTGTTAATTGACCTTGCATCTATTTCCCAGCCTCTTTTATATAAAGCTGGCTTCTGCTGTAACATCTGTGCTGATTTGTTTGAACAGAACTAGAAGTCTGTGTCGAAGGTAGAATTCTTAATTTTTGTGTGGATCTTATTCCAAGGTTATCCGTTGGAGCAAACATGATGAGTTTTGGGATTTTTGGTTTGAGAGCAGCATGAAAGTTGGAACTGCAGTTAACATTTTTCTTTTGGTTCTCATCAGTAATGCGAAACGGCTTATGAATAAAAATTGGAAGCTGGCTGGTTAGCTCAGCGAGTTGGATATCTGGCTGCAGAGCCCAACGATGGACATGTAATTCCCCTTTGTGCATGTCAGAAGAGCCAGCCTGTGTGCCCTTGGGCAAGCTGCACAGCCCCCCAGCATGTTCCCAGAAGAAAATAAACTACTTCTGAGTACTCTTTACCTAGAAAACCCTGGAAGGTGTCGCCTTAAGTCAGAATTACTTGACGGGACACAATTAAGTATTAAACCTTGGGAAAACAGAAAAGTCTTACTTGGAACAAATTTGCTTTAAATTTTAAATGATTGACAAGTGCTGTCAAGGTATGGGACAATTCTTATTTCTTGAAGTCATTGTTATGATAACTGGAATTCAGAAAACAATGGATGGCTTCAGAAAATCAGTACTGGTCTTAGAAATGACCAAATGCCAAGATAGGCACTAATTTTCCACTGCTGATAAAATTGATAGTTCCTATATTTGATCCTGATTTCCCAACCCTGTTAACCTGGTTTCTTCGTTTGAACAAGCTATTAACTAAGTGTATATTAAAATTGGATGCTTAAGGGTAATGTCTTAATACCCTTTTTATATGTGGTTGGTCCTGAGTAATATTTATTCTTAGAGAACCTTTGTGGCACTGTAAAATATGAGCAACAGAAGAAGCCACTGTAGTGAAGTTAATATTTAT
>JAHTLZ010000016.1:77727648-77744577 GCA_023846285.1 Phrynocephalus versicolor
TCTGTATTATTATTATTATTATTATTATTATTATTATTATTATTATTATTATTATTATTATTATTATTATTATTATTGATAACTAATAATTAATAATTAATAATAATTAATAAAGACAAGATGACGGCTTATTAAAAAACTAATGGTTGCCAAAAAGCAGGTTCTTAAGAGCTTTTTTGAAGGCTGGTAGGGGCTGTGCAAGGTGAATCTCACTCGGCAGTTTGTTCCATAGCGTAGGGATGGCCACTGAGAAGGCCTGGCTACAAGCGATTGATTATATAATATAGAGGTTCCAGTTGGAGAGTTTAAAAAAAAACCACCAAGGAGCTGTTTGAAAAAGACTCGCGAAACAGGCAAGTCATTGGCAAGGCCCAGTGCTCATCACAACGGACTGGTGGTGCTCTTTGAGGTTGAGGAAAGACATATCTTCATGAAACATGGACTATTATGCAAGAAGCCATTTATTTCTATTACACATATGGGTTATGTACAAATCTGTATGTAAAAGTTGGTGTGTTATATTTAGTGTTGCTTTCACACACTGTTCTATACCTTTAAGTAATTCAATTTTTGGCTTTAACTACTTTTGAGTAATTTCTAAATTGTCCACACAGAGGCTTTGATAGTTATGTCAATAGCTGGTGGCTGTTAAAGCTAAGAAGACTTGAAGTTTGGTTCTGTGGCTTCTGTGCTTTGGTAGATAAATAGTTTTATTAAGATAGCAGCCGCATGTTCTCCATGCTTATGCCCAATGAAATAGGAGCATCAAGTAGAGAGTGTTCATGGTTGAAATGCCTGAATTATAGTCAATCCTGCATAAAGAATCTCCATTTTTATTCCAGTCCTACTATTTTGACCGTGATGATGTGGCCCTGAATAATTTTGCCAAGTACTTCCTGCACCAATCCCACGAGGAGCGTGAACACGCTGAGAAGCTTCTGAAATTTCAGAACAAGCGGGGTGGTCGCATTTTCCTGCAAGACATTAAGGTGAGTTCATGCACAGACACAAGCAGGGCAGAAGAGTGGTGGAGATGGTAGTCCTGCTCTCTGTTCTGGGACCAAGGTTAAAATGATATTTGGGGCAGGGAAGGCAGAAACACAGCTCTCACTGCTGTTTGCGAAAGTATGTTAGAGAGGCTGATGCAGCTTTCCTAACTAAGAAAAACTATGAGTAGCAGATTTAGAAGAGTTCAGGTTGGTAAAGGAGAATGACGTGCTCCACCTTGTAAAGAAAAGGTTTCATTTTAAGACAGAAAACTAGCACTTTGGGGCGAAGGCAAGAGCATCCTCCCTAATTTGTGTGCTGTCACTGTACCAGGAGTTGTTAGGAGAGAACGTTCAAAACTGAATTTCCTGCATACCAGTCTAGAGAGTTATACTGCAACAGTAGTCTCTTATCAGGTTGTTGATCATGTTTTGGTTTGATAATGCTACTTTGTTTTTAAACTTTACTTGAAAAAACATTGCTTCCTTCATGTTCCTCGCTGATGAGTTGGTAACATTGGGGAGTGTTTTTGAAATACAGTTTCTTCACCACACCTTGTGACTCTGCATTCCAAATGACACAGTTTACACAAAGCAGCTATTAGCTTGAACTGTGTGTAATGCAGAGTATGTTCCAGCATCTGCTGCAACTCATGTGGGTTCCTGAGAGGTGAATTGATCAGGATAGGTTTCCCCTAGAAAAAATGTATTGAAAACCACCAGACTGGGACTGGGCAGATACCAAATGCTGAAACCCCACCTCTACAAGGTTAACATGCTCTTGCTCTGATAAAAATGCAGTTTGAAAATGTGTCTGCCATGGTAATAAAAATGTTGGATTATCCTGGAACAATTACATAGTGAATGGGGTTTTATAATTGGAATAGGCGAGGGAAGGTTTTAATGCAAGAAATTTAATGCATGTTGTCCAGAATACCTTTGAACAATTCTTGCATCTTCATTTAAGGTGTGCCAAGCAGACTGCTGATCTCAGATCTGCTGCTGTATTACATTGATTTTTTTTCTTCCGATTGTGGGTCACAAAGAGAGAGAGAACAGGTGGAGTATTGTGGTTCCTATGGGAGATTTGGAGAGACATGCACTGTGGAATCTTTGTGGAAGAGAGATAGCACTGCTTGTCATCTGGAGGACAACTGGAGGACAGTACTTCTGGGACACTTCATCTTGGCACATAGCCTATAATTCTTCATTTCAATTTATTTATTGTATTTGTATCCTGCCCAGCTGGCCTAAAAGGCCACTTCTTGTTTTTAAAGTCCTGTAAGGTAGCTTAAAGCCTTCAGTTGGTGTTGACTCTGTCTTAGGGTGGCCTAATCATTTGTTCTGTAATAGAGGTATGGTCTGTAAATTCTTTGTATTATTGTGGCTCAGCTTGATATAAATTCCTCTTTTGCTCCCTTAGAAACCAGATCGTGATGACTGGGAGAGTGGACTAACAGCAATGGAGTGTGCTTTGCACTTGGAAAAGAATGTGAACCAATCACTGCTGGAGCTGCACAAGCTGGCAACTGACAAAAACGACCCACATGTAGGTGAAAGTTAATATAATTAGAACATTATTTGGCTGGAACTGTGAATGAGGTGCCTGTTCAGCTGTTTAAAAGAACAGTGCCAAGTTTAAATTAAAACTATCATTAAGGGGTTAGTATATCAAGATGATGATGGTAGTGTGAGAGCGCTGAGATTCTGTGGGAATACCATATAGGTTGCCGGATCCTTTACATACAGTGTTTGTTTTACTCCTTAAGCCACACACTGTCAGGCATATATTTTTTCCCCAATGTGTTTTAGGGCTATAGAAGCCAGAGGTCATTTAAAACTTAATTGGTATGGCCTTAGCTTCCTTGCTATTTTTATGACTAGCGAACAAGCAGAAGCAGATAGCAACCTATGTATATTATGTATTTTTATGTAGACAGCAGAATTGGACTTTTGCTTCATATAGAACCTGAATTGCCTGAGTACAGTCTCTGTGTGATAAATCATAACCTCACATTTCTTGAGCTGCTTTAATGAAGTAAATCTCTTGCACTATGTATTGTGGATCAAGTAATTGGAATAGAAATGTCTGAGGTCACCTCCTTTGTCTCAGACTTTGCTTATGCTTCCTTCCAAGAAGTTGTTTATTTTTATGCTGGTGTGATGAGATATAATGGCATTGGCTGAATCGTAGTGGCATGGCTAATGCATCATTTCTCCCCACACAGTTATGTGACTTCATTGAAACCCACTACCTGGATGAGCAGGTCAAATCCATCAAAGAGCTGGGTGACCATGTGACCAACCTGCGCAAGATGGGGGCACCAAAATCTGGATTGGCTGAATATCTTTTTGATAAGCACACTTTGGGAGAAAGTGACAGTGAAAACTGACAGCCTTTCCAGTAAAACAAGTGGGACTCTTGCATCTTCAGCTGTGCATGTTTCTTTGGTTTATCTGCTAACATTGTCCATAACTGTATAAATTCAATTTTTGTCTTTTTCTGTTAAATCTCATGCTCAATAAAATGATTTGGTTCAAATGTGTTTTGCTTGTAGTGTGTATGGAGCAAGGTGTTGGTCAAGTTCACAAACATATAGCATAGTTTGAAATGACAGAAGGGCTCTGGCATGTGTGGAGTTCCCCTTATCAGTGGCTAGAAAAATGGCTTCTATATAAGGACACAAACATGATATCAGTGTCTTAAATCTAAATTGTACTTGGTGACATAGATTTTTGAACTTGTGATTGTAGGGCCCCATGATCAAGTCAAGGTTAGAGTATTTTCAACATTAATGCCTGTTACATTTTAATCAGTTCCCGCAATTGACTTGTGCCCCCTGGCATAGATAGGAAAATTAGGGGAAGGTTGAGAGTTTCATTAATTTTTATCATGGAAACTTCCCACACTTGCCATCCTTATGAGAATACAGTGGTTGGATAGTTGTAAAGGATTAGTGGGGAGGTGTTGGAGTTTGCTGGAAAACTTCTTAAGGCCAAGCTAGCCTGATTACAGGAAAGGGCGAAAAGTCACACACAGAGAGATGCCGTTTTCTCAGCCATCTGAGAATAGACAAGGACTGACATGTTCATCTCAGCAGCCTTCCTTTTATTCTCTTATCTATTGTTGACAAGTACACATTGGAGCATTTATGAAAACTAATTCTAATAGGAAACAGGTGCCCTTTGGTCCTGCCTCAAAGCAAGAGGTCAGGGGAAATAGGTCATTTCCTCTCAGATATGCGACATTGGCAAAGCCAGGAGTGTGCATGCCACTGAAACTTCCTCCAAAACACATACTGCAAAAAAGGTTCCCACAGGGAGGTGTATTTTTTAAAAAAATGAAAAAGGTTTTGATGGAGAAAAATGTGGGAGTCACTGTTTTAATCCAAATATATCTGTTTAGTGCAGTATTGCCAAGTAACTTCTGAACTATTGATCATAGTTTGTATTGTAGAAAGTGGCCTTATGCCCCAACTTCTTTTTCTGGTAAGCACTGTATGAAATAAATCATCTCTGCTTTAGGATGTATAAATTGTTGAGTCTGGATCTGGACTTGATAAAAGTAGACAAAATTAGAGGCTGAATAGTAGCCAAAATGTATTTTTTGTGCTGATTCCTTGAAACTTGAGCATTTAGATCCCTATTATACTGGTCATGCACCTCAATACATTTCCCTCAGGAATACTGCAGGGGTACAGGGTCTTAAGAGATTGCAAATAACGCTGTGATACATTCTGCATCACAATCAAAATTCTACACCTTTTTTAATTTATGCAGGTTTGCCTTCTTTGTAGAACTTATTTTCAAGCAGCTCTGGGGAGGTGCAAAGTGTTGCACTTTGGGACGCCATGGCGTGTTTGAGAGAATTATATTTTGGCTTCTCTTTTGTTTTCCATGTAATCTCAAAGTTTTATTGTGACCTTGCCTTCTTTTGTAGAATGAAACCTGGCATTGTCAAGTGATTCTGAACTTCTGGGACTGTGGAATGTGGGCAGTCCTGCCTTTACACCCAGAGATTGCTTCTGGCCTCCGCCCCAAATTAAAGGAAATTGCGCCCTTGGAAATCATTGTTCCATGACTAAATAGCCCATGTTCTTAGTACCTGATGGGTTGTTATAGCTTTTTATAAGGTTGTTCTCAGTCAGTATCCTGAGAACTTTAAACTTTCAAGATTTCGAATGTAAATCACCAGATCCACTTGCAACTTGACTCATCCCTGACGGTTGTAAGAGATGCCTAGCTGCAGTAGATTCTTTTGTTGTACTCCAGGGGTGCCCAAACTTTTTGTAAGGAGGGCCAGATTTGATGGCTGAGAATGTGTCGGGCCGGTTGCTCCCCGACCCTGCCATCCCACTGCCAGCCCCACCCACTGACCCATAAGCAAAGGATGGGGAGGGAGGGGTAGGCCAGCCAGCCGCGGGCCACTCAGAATGGCCTGATGGGCCAGATTTGGCCCCCAGGCCGGACTTTGGGCAGGCCTGTTAATAACTCAAAATTTTAGGTAAAATAAACCCAGATTTTAACCTTATTGTGTATGTGTTGAGGTGCTGCTATTTAAGTTTCTAGGAAGTGAAACTTACTCTGTTGACTTCACTAGTCAGTTGATTTCTAGAAATAGATTGCAGGCAAATGTGCTTAAAAGCGCATTAAAAACAGGATATTTTAATTTTGCTCATGGTTATTGAGAAAGGGATTGCATGTGCAGAATTACATGTGGGGAAAGTTGTGCCAGCTGAACAAAGCTGCTTCATTATCTGTTCTACAGTTCTGGCAGCTCAGAGAAAACATGTTAACCAACCTTGTGCCAAATAAGCTTCATCATCCTCCACCTTTATTTCTAAAACAGTGTGGTTGTACAAGTATAGCAGTGCTCAGAACCTCTGAAACACAGAACACAATAATCCTCCTCCAGTGTTAAAACTAAAGGTATACTTCACTCGTGCACTCAAAATATCACTTTAAAATTTCAGTCACCTAAGAGAACAGTCATGATTAGGATGTTCCCTGCAATGGGCTCAACCATGTGCTTTTACTCTTGGAACACGTAGATCCCCGTAGAGTTGAGCTGAAGTAGATCAGTGTTGAGTGGAATGTTTCCATTCCATTGAGCATAAAAGTGGCTGGATTTTTTTCAATCAACACTTCCCTGGTTTTGTAATGTATTGTTGAGTGACTGGCTCTTCTTGTGCTGTACCAGATAAAAACTGATAAAAACTTTTGAAATTAAGGGAACTTACTGGCTCATGGTTCATTCAATCTGCCCCTTCCAGTGTGTTTGCGTTTACTGGCTCTTGAGAGCCATATGCCACCTGGATCTTGCTTGAAGCATTCAACCCAGGCTGTCCCTCCCCAGCTCAGTAAATTCAAGGATCAAAGATTGATCAGGTGGGATGGTGATATTCATAACAGTGTCCTGTTTTGTGAATGCAATACCAAGGTAGGGTAAAATTAGGATCTGGCTTGGAAGTGAATCATGCACATTGTTAAGGTATACCTGAAACATGATTCCCAGAATTGACACAACTACTGTACTGTACTGTACTCTTTGGTAATGTCAAACAGCATTTTTTTAAAGGACTAGATGCAGGGGAGACCTATCTAGTCTCGTGCGCTCCAAGACACATCTGGTGGGGCCACTGAGATACAGGAAGCTGGACTAGATGGGCCTTTGGCCTGATCCAGCATGGCTCTTCTTATGTTGTTATGAAATTGGCCCGTTCCAGGCATTAGGGCTCATTTCCTAGTCTTGCGGTGGTGAAGCGTTATGAACGGCTCTTAACGTAATTGTTAATGGAAGCACATGGAATGAGCTGGGCAGGTTAAACTGAGGATCTTCTCAGTTGTTTTCTAGTTCATAGCTGGTGATTCTACTGCCTCTCTAAAAGGCTGAGCACCAAAATATGTTTTTGAAAAGCAAAAAAAAGAACCCACAAACCCACTCCATTATTCAGGGGCCAAGGGCTGCTGACCCCATTTCTTTTAGCTGTCTCTCTCTCCCTTCCCGTCATCAGTGGCGCTCTCGCTGGTTTCCATGATGACTTCCATGAGCCCCACCAAGTCTCCTTCTGCTAGAGAGATGCCTGAGTCATTGGGCGAGGCGCTGGTGGCCTTCCTCTGTTCCTTGGCACGATAAGAAGCCGTGCCTGTGTTTCCCGTCTCTCTTGCTGCCCCGGCTACTGCCGAGGAATCAGTCTCCGAGAGTCCAGGAGACACCTCTGGGACAGGGACAGGGACAGCATTATTTGTTTTGCCCAGTTGGGCTCTCTCAAGCACTGGAGAGGTGAGTGGCGTGAAGGAAAAGACGTTGGTTGGGCCGTGGCTGCTGGGGGACCGGATCCCATAGTTATGGAGGAAACTGGTATGGTCTGGGTTTGGGCTTGCTGTGTTGCCTGGAGTCCAACAGGGCTGCCGGTGGCCTCTGGGAGTGTTTGCTTGCCTCTTGGAGTCCGGGGACTCGGCAAGCCAAGGAACCTTTTTACTGAGCGAGTCGCCTGAGGGCAGAGCCCCTCTCGAGCTTCCGAGAGGAGAGGCCTCCTTGGACCTGTTGCTTGCAGGACTGGTCTCCCCTTCGATGGTGACGGCCAAGGAGTCCGAAGCGCCACTCCTTTCGGCTGGCCACACAAACGTTTCCCGGCCTCCCGAGCCAAGCGAGTTCTCGCTTTTGTCCCCATCGCTGCCCCGGCAAGGCGACTGGCTGGCCGAGGTGTCGCGCAGAGATGCCGAGCAGGCGGCAATGCTGGACAGGGCCGGTGGCTTCTTGCGCCCTGGCCGTCGGGACGGAAAGATCATGGGGATGTTGCTGATGGGAGTCTGGGGGGCGCTGTAGAAGCCCGGCCTCTCGTAGAAAGGCGTAGACATGAAGGCGTCGAGCTCTCTCAGTTTGCTGGCCGTGTTGTCCCATGGATCGTGGGAGTTAAAGCCTGGTGGGGAGCTGTCGTCCCTCTGCTGGTTAATACCAGTGGGGCTTCCAAGCTTCCCCCCATCCGGATAGGCATAGCAGGGGGAAGGAGGCAGATTGTCGTTCCTCCGGCGCATCAGGTTCATTCTGGACGACCTGGAAAAGCTGGGGGACTGGACGTTGAGGAAGCGGCCGATGTGCCCCAACAAAGGCGTGGAGTGGTTGGCTTCCTCGTGCTCCTTAATCTGTTCCAGCGGCTGGAATTCCATCTCCTCTTTCTGCATGCTGGGGAAGGGAAAGAGAACAGTGGCAGAGAATGAAGGGCGGGCGAATAAAAATGTCCAGTGACTCTGAGCTTCTCTGTGAGTAACTCGGATCAGGGCTAACACCTGGCCTTGGAGAGGACTCATCAGGAAAGACCAGCTTCCATGGGCCCAGAGCAATCAAACGTGAACTTTTTTTCTGGACTAACGTTCTCAGAAATCCCACAGCTGGCATGGTATCATCTAGCTCGAAAAAAGTTTCCAGCTCTGAGTGGGTTCCTCATTTCTCGCCACTAACATTCACAGAGTCCCAGCTCTTCCTCTCATGCCTTGTGACTGCTCATCAGGAAGGCAGACAACAGGGGAGGGAAGCCGTGGGGGGTGGGGGTGGCAGTAGCTCCTCCACTGTGACCTTACAGCTCAAGTGCTCACTTGCCTGTCCAGGTCCAAGGGGTAGGGGAGCCAAGGGAAGCAGAGAGATTGAGGAGAAGGAGCAGGCCCAGGAAGGTCTCAGCTGTCGGACCTTGACTTTGTAGGCCCCTATCTCAACCATTCCTGGCTGTGGGGCCCAGCAGAAGTGCTTGTGTGTTTGTTGATGCTCTGGCAATTCACTTTTGTCTGTTGCTCCAGGACTGGTCAAAAACACTTAGCTGCCTCCAACAGTGTGGCAAAAGGTGCTCCCTCATTCATTGCACTTATTTATTTTTTTAAAAAATTAAACTTAACATTCAGCTTTCTTCTCTCCCAGGAACCTTACAGCACCTTACAACTCTCAAATATTCTTAAGAGCAATACCTAATCCACAACATGCTTTAAACAACGCATTTTATAAAGCCAAACCAAGGAACATGTTAGCTGAGGCTGGTCAGATTATTAACAAAGAGAATTCTAAAAAGGCATTTCTTCCTCCTGACAATAACAGCAAAATAAGGGGACGGGGGAAGTTGTCTGTTCCTTGTACGGAATGCAACGGATGATACTTCTATGAAACCACTAAAAATAATAATAAAAATTACTAGATCCTGTGTTTCTTCTTTCATCATTTAAACACCATATTCCTTTTTTGGTAAACATCTAAGGGGTGATGAAATAAGTGTGTGAAATAGGTTGTTTGACCGTAAACACCCTGCTGACTTTGAGTAATAATATTCATTTACTGGCTGCAGACAGCGAAATGAGGTAGTGTAGAACTAACAAGGAGGGTAGGGCTTGGTAACTCATCACAAACCATCCTGTTTTATATGAGGGTTGAATGACTGACCTCATACCAGATGCCATAACAACAGGAAGGCAACCCTTCCCTATATCTCAAAACAGGCTGCCACCCCTCATAAAAGCAACTTAATGAAATGTTTGACTAAAGGACGATCCACAATGAATGTATGAGGTGTTATACTTTGAACAGCAAGCTTGCTCTCTCAGTGTGGGTTCTTAGGTAGTCAGAATGGCAAACACACACACACACACACATATGAAGGAGGTTGTCAGCAGATTTCCTGAGATGTTTGTAGAATGTAAAAAAGCTTGTGTTATAAAAAAAAAAAGCTTGTGTTAGTCAGGTGCAGCAACGATACTAAGCAGGTGTTAGCTTCCTTAAATGCATTTATCATCATGCAAGCTTTCGTAGATTGCAACCAATTTCATCCAGTGGTCAAAAAGGTTTGTGCTACAGCACATTTGTTATTTGGCTACAAGAGAATATATTGTTGCAACAGACAAACACATTGCATAATGAACGTACGTATAACATGATGTCAAAACAATTCTGATTGATAGCAACCTTTTGAAAGATTTTCTAGGGAAAAGAGTACTCCGAAATCGCTTGGCGTTCCCTTCTTCTGTGGGTGCTCTGGGACTGTGCAGCTTGCCCAAGGCTACCCGGGCTGGCTCTTCTCCCCCAGAGAGCTGCCCACCCCACCCCCAAGAGAAGAGAGACAAGCAAAGCAGCCCAAAGGGGACTAACCATATTCAGTGGACATGGGAATCTGTCTGATTAGCCAGGAGCAGAGGATGGATAGACAGAAAGTGGGCATGGGGTGGATGGCTGGCAGCCTGAATGCACGAGTCCCTCACAAGAGTTTTTTTGTCCGAGGAACAACTGGTATCCGTTCAGGCATGTCCAAACTTCGGCCCTCCTGATGTTTTGGACCACAACTCCCATAATTCCAAGCCTGTATTTCCAATGGCAAAGGACTGTGGGAGTTGTGGTCCAAAACATCAGGAGGGCCGAAGTTTGGACATGCCTGCAATTACTTTTAAAAAAAAAACTCTTGTGGCATTGCACAAACCAACATATTTATTGTATCACAGCAAATGGACATAACACATGCTATTCGTGTGTCAGGAAAGAAGGGATGTATGTATGTGGCAATTTTAGACAGCTTCACTTGCCTGATGTCAAAGGTTGAACCAAGAAAGGAGGTTCTCTTATAGTCCGCTGTTGCTGCTGTATAAGGGGGCTGTGGGTCTGATTCGTTCCAATAGGCATCCCTCTGCAGAGCAGGCAGGTCGTGGTGCATTTCATCCACAGCCATGAGGGAGACCTGCAAAGAGATGACATGACACCGTCACTCTGTGAGGACTTTTAACTCTTCCCTCCCCCTTCCCCCAACCCCGGATTTCTGAGAAATCATCCCTTCCTAATCATTTGAGGGTAGCTGGAATGTGAAAAACCAAACCATGGAGAAGACGATGTCGTTTTCTTTAGAGTCTTCTGGAGAGCCTGTGATAACAGGATGGCAGGCAGATAACCATGCCTTGTGGCTTGCTGGTGCCTGGATAACCCTCTCCTGCAAAAACAGGAGGGATATTCCATCATAACTAGGTGGTTGATAAGTTCTCAAAGCCTGCGTACGAGGAAGGAAGAGGGATGAAGGGCTTGACTTTGAAAGCAGAGGCAAGCTTGGTGAGTTTATGAGCAGCAAGGGAATGAAGATTGGAGAGCAAAAGAACAGCGTGAATGAGAGCTTGTGATGGGGAGGAAGGGGGAGATGAGCAAAGGGGGGTGTTCGCTTGAGCATCCAGCATCCAGCAATCTTCTTGCTATCCTTAGAAAAAGAGAGATGCCACAGGCAGCAACAGTGGCAGCAGAGGCCTGTTCATTCTTAACAACAATGGAGCAGGATAACAAGGCTGAGAATCCTTTTAGCACTGCTCTCAGGTTGGTTGGTCACACCTAGATCAGACAGGGAGGTGGGATGATGCATGTCTTTGCTAGCTCCTGATTGGCCAGCACCAGGGAGAAGGAACAATGACGCGTCGGAGGCTACTTCCTGGTTGGAGCATCACATCACATGAGGTAAACCAAGGTAAGTCTATGGGTGAATTTGTTTTGGAGGTGAGTCCAAGTTCCAAACAGCAGCTGTGCTGCTGTGATTCGTTTCAGAACTGGACCCATTCTGAAATGAAAGGCCCATGTCTAGTCACACCTTCTTCCCAACATCACCTTCACTAAGGTGTTTTCCCCAGTGTTTTGTTACACGACTCTGTAACAAAAGGAGGGTAGAAAAGCCCCTCCAAATGCTTAGCTATTTATCATTTTATTGAATTTATTTAAATTATTTATCTCCTGTCTTTCTCCCCATAGGAGACCCAAGGTGATTCACACAAGAGGTAAAAGAAGAAATATTAAAGTGTTATATAAATTTCACAATTAAAAAAAATTAAAAATACATTAAGAGGAAAACAATCAAATACAAAAACAATTAAAAAGCATTTGAAATCTATACGTTAAAAACCAGCATTCCTGGGACAACTTACGTCTTAAATGTCTGCCTGAAGAGGAAGGTCTTTGCCTTATGAAAGAAGGACAAAGGGCTGGGAGCAATGTTCCTGGGATCAGCTACTGAGAAGGCTCTCTCTTGATGTCTCCCCATGTGAACATGAGAATATGGTGGAAACGAGAGAAGAGCACCACCACGACTGCCACAGAAGATCATAAGAGCCAAGAAGGCTCATGTGGGGGTGATACGGTTCTTCAAATAGTTTGGGGGCTCAGCGGGCTAGAGCGCTGAAAACTATCGATTGCAGGGTCGGCAACTCAGCGGTTCGAATCCCCGGTGCCATGCAGAGGAGTGAGCTCCCGCTGTTAACCCCAGCTTCTGCCAACCTAGCAGTTCAAAAGCATGTAAATGCAAGTAGATAAACAGGCACCACCATAAAAAGCGGGAAGGTAAATAATGTTCCATGCGCAGAAATGTGTTCAGCCATGGCACGGACTTGGACAACACTGGCTTGGAAATGGAAATGAGCACCACCCCTAGAGTCGGACATGACTAGCACACATGTGCACGGGGAACCTTTACCTTTATGTAAGCCATATAGGCCTTTATACTGCCAGTAATGAGCAGCACTTTGAACTGGGCCAGGAAGCAGACTGGCAGCCAGTAAAGCTGATGCAGTAAGAGTTGCATGCTCCTTATAACCAGCCCCAGTCAACAGTCTGTCTACGGTATTCTGAACCAGCTGAAGTTTCCGAATACTCTTCTTTGGCAGTCCCAGGTAGAACATGTTGCAATAGTCTTACTCCAAATGGGATGTAATTAAGGCATGTGTCACTGTGGCCAAGTAAGGGATAGGTACAGTATTTTTCCAGGTATAAGACTATATTTTTGTCTAAAATTGTTAGACTAAAATTTGAGGGTAGTCTTATACAATGAAGTAAGTAGAAAGAAAACTACACGGTTGTAAAACTATAATTTGGGGATGGGAAAGTGAGGGTTGCCTTATACATGGGGTCGCCTTATAGACAGGAAAAATATGCGTAATATGGTTGTCTTTTTGGCCCTTCTTGGTCTTTTGGCCCATCAGTAGAATGTGGCCCCTGGGACCTTCCCTGACCCTGCTCTGTATGAGACTCCTTTTCCTGGCCATATTCTCCTTGAATCCCTGGACTGCTAAGTTGGAAGTCTGGCAATTAACACTCCCTTTGCTTGTCCTGAATTGGGCTCTGAGCCTCTGACATATCCTCAACCTTGTGTACCAAGAACATCTGCCCTCACCCCTTACTCTGAGATGTTATAGAGTGGTGATGGCAAACCTTTTAGAAACTGTGGCCAAACTGTGATTCAAAACCCACTAATTTTTCGCAAAGTGCCAAGAAAGCAATTTAACCTGAATACAGGTGGCTGTGAAGGGGCGATGTTGTGTGCCCACAGAAAGGGCTCCGAGTGCCACTTTTGGCACCCGTGCCATAGGTTCACCAACATTGTTATAGAGTCTAAAGAAAGAAAAGATGACAAATGCCTTCTTAATAGTTAGCAAGCCTCCAGTTTACCTGCAGATTCCTGTCGATGAGCCAGTTGGTTTCAAAGTCATCATCATCCTCTCCAAATGGATTGATGAGCTGTTCAGCTACCTGTGAAGGAAACAGTTACACAGTAGGAACCCCTGGGTAACTGCCGTCCCCTCAGGGTGAGCAGGGTTGCTAACAGCCTAGATATCCTTTAGACCAGGCATGTCCAAACTTCGGCCCTGCAGATGTTTTGGACCACAACTCCCAGAATTCTAACCTTAGATTGCCAATGACAAAGGACTGTGGGAATTGTGGTCCAAAACATCTGGAGGGCCTAAGTTTGGACATGCCTGCTTTAGACTGAGTATTGGGCCTGGACTTGAGACACGCCAACCTCAGTCCTTGACGGAGCCCCACCTTGGGCCAGTCATGCTTTCTTCATCTAAGTTACCTGTTGGGGAAGTTGGGAGGAAGAGTGAGGTACAAATTTAATAGATAAACACATATATTGTAACAGTGAAGTTTACACTGTGGGATAAAAGGATACAGTGGGCAGAACAAAGGAATATAGGGCTTTACATAGCAGTGATGCCTTGAATTACGGGTGCCTTGAACAACAAAAATTTTCCAATTACAAAAAAGGTGGGTTTTTCTTAATTACGAAAAAAATTAATTTATATGTATTCAATGCATTCGCACAGAAAGCCTGTCCGGCAAGGCAAAGCCAGGGCCTCAGGGAGCAGGCAGTCTCCCCCACCCCCACCCCCAAGTGGCTTCGCCTCCCTGCCCCCCCCTCCTTTTCAGGCACCGGAAAGCAGAGAGCAGGAGGGTGGCAGGGAAGAGAAGCCACTGGACGTGCCCGGCAAGGGGGAGGCGGTGAGCGCGGGTCATTTAAAGGCAGACCCTGCCTGCTCTGACCATCAAGGGAGGGAAGAGCAGGTCCAGGAAACACAGCGGGAACAGGCCTCCCCCTCCCCCCGGCTGTGTTTCCTTCGGCTTCAGAGCACCCGAAAAGGAGCTGATTGAAGTGGTGGCGGGTGCTCGGAAACCGAAGAAAAAAACAGTGGGGGAAGGCTTATCCCCGCTGTGTCTCCTGGACCCGCTCCTGACCCGCGCAGGA
The DNA here is from genome assembly GCA_023846285.1 of Phrynocephalus versicolor. Taxonomy (NCBI): domain Eukaryota; kingdom Metazoa; phylum Chordata; class Lepidosauria; order Squamata; family Agamidae; genus Phrynocephalus; species Phrynocephalus versicolor. The sequence goes on from JAHTLZ010000016.1 coordinate 77,742,152, forward strand.
AAGGCTTCGCAACCAGCCACCGGCGAGCGATGGGCGAAGGGCGGCCGGTTTGGTTGGGAGCAAGAGCGGGCGGCTGATGGCGGAGCCCCGTGCCTTCGCCTCCCTCCCTCCCTCCCTGCCTCCTCCTCCTCCTCCTCCTCCTTTTCAGGCACCCGGAAGCTGAGAGGAGGAGGAAAGGGGCAGGGAAGCGAAGCCTCAGACTGGGGGCCCTTCTGCTTTCGGCTGCTTGGAATGTCTCAACCCCTGCCCCCAGGCTTCGAATCCCTTTCCCCCTCCACCATTCCCGCCTGAAAAGGAGGGAACCGCTCTGGGGTTCCCCAACTATATGTTAGATCAGGGATCCCCTTCCCTCCTCTTCGACTGGCACCGGGCTGCTTCCTCTTTCCAGGGAAGTGCAGGAGAGGGGAACTGACGTAATCGGGGAACCCCCGGGGTAGGAGTTAGGTTGGGTCACCAAGTTGGGGAGGCTGTCCCAACACAGCAAAGGAGGGGAAGAGCTTCCCTCTTTTCCTGGCTTTGGGGGGGGACGCCCTCAGTCTAGGAGCTGCCACAATCATCTCCTTTTGGACATATGCTGACAGCCAGGTAATTTTGACAGCTCTGCAGCCTTGGCTGCCAGTTCACTGAAGGGGTTTCCCCCTGACCTAGCAAAGGGGCAGGCTTCCCATAGGAATGCATTGAAAACCAATTAATCTGTTCCCTTTTTTCGTACATCCGGAATGGATTTGTTGGTTTTCAATGCATTCCTATGGGAAACCGTGTTTGGGATTACAAAAAAAAATTGACTTATGAAAATTCTGTTGGAACAGATTCCTTTTGTAACTTAAAGCATCACTGTAATTGCTTTCTAAATGTTTTCTTTTAGAAAATAGAATTCTTTACTTAAAAAGATTCCGCAGACCTTCCTGCCTGCCTGCCTGCCTGCCTGCCAGACTCACTTTTGGTGTTGAAATTTTCTTGGAAGAAACATCCCTGGTGTGATGGACATTACCATTTGTGTGTATGTGTCACCTCCTATTTGCACGCCCCTATGTCGTCCTACCCCCACTTTGTAAGTGAACGGACAAATCCTTGCTTAAAGTGATGAGGCTGCTAGCCTCCTGTGTAATATCATTCTCACTGGGAATCCTCGGTTTCCTTCTGACTTTAAATGGCCTCAGGCTCAGCACTTAAGCTCTGGTGTCTTGAACTTTCTAGACTTCAGATATAAAACTCAATGTTTGTCCAAGTAGGTAGACATTCCCCAGGGATTAATCCATCATCATTCCTTTGAACTGACCTTTAGCCACCCGGCGTAAAAGAAAAACTGCAGGAAAGTGAAGACAGGCACAAACAAGTCCATTTTGTGGTCAGGATACCCCTTTGCTGGGTCCAGGAACTGGCGGCCAATTAAACATGCCAGGAAGAAGCTGTAAACGGCTACTGTGACCACCTTGAAGAAAGAAAGACTGTTAAGGGTCTGTCAAGGCATCATGGTTTATCAGGAAGTGTGTTACCCAAAGCCATTACTGAACGATAACTCATAAATGTGTTTTGGTTTGATGTTTTTACTGCTAGCACCAGTCTTTCTTGCCGGAGTTTGATCTGCCACGGTTGTTTTCAGTGCTATTAGCCCATTCTAATTATTTTTAGTACCTTTATATTGGTATTATAACGGTTTGGTATTAATCCTATTTTATTTTCTTTTGTGTTTTGTTTTCTTTTGTACCTGTATTGGTTGGGGAGTTGTTCAGGGTGTGTAGCTATGGGCAGTTGCTGTTATGTGTAACATGTTGTACACCGCCCAGAGTTCCCACGGGAAAATCAGGCGGTTAATAAATCTAAAAAAATAAATGGAAACACTTTTATGAGAGGAACAGGTTCAATTATATATATCCAGAATCCCCAGTGTAAAGTGGGTGGGTGTGTATTCCCTGTGTGCTGTTACAGCATTCGGGTTATTTGGGTTAATTAATTATATATCCATTTTGTTAATGGCATTTATTTGTGTGCGATGCATTATCTTTCTCATATCCTGGTGCCTGCTTTTGGTTGACTCTCTCTTCCCTTGCCTCTGCATTTCCTGAGGAGTTTTTAAGAGTTGTTTTGAGTTTCTGGAGTGCCACGAAACATGGATAGAAAACCTAGACTGGAAAAAATCCAAAAGGCCCTTTGCCTTTCAAGTAAAATGAAGGACTGATTGCTTCCTCCTTTCTTTTTAAGAATTTTGCCCTCCTCCAATAGTTGAGTAGTTACTTCATACAATTTTAAATACAAGATCCTAAGATGGCAGGTCTTCTGTTATGGAGAGGCAGAGATATTTGATATTGATAGAACTTATAAAAAACGAAGAAAAACGAAAATTAGCTGCGTGGGAAAAGAGAAGTGTTGTCTGGAAAGTCCTCAAGAGTTTTGAAATCAAGTTTCATTTCTGCATCGAAAGCTGC
>JAHTLZ010000016.1:77744587-77761046 GCA_023846285.1 Phrynocephalus versicolor
CGAGGGGCAGGAGAGAAGGATATGAGAGGTTGAGTCCGGTTCCAGTACACATAGTTTACAGAGTCTATTCTCAAATGGATTGTTGTAGTATCTTCCTGAAAGAACTGCTGAGGGAAAACGAAAATTAGCTGCGTGGAAAAAGAGAAGTGTTGTCTGGAAAATCCTCAAGAGTTTTGAAATCAAGTTTCATTTCTGCATCGAAAGCTGCTGAATTTCATGCTGGTTCTTTCAAACTTATAATAATAGTAACTATTGAACTGCCGAGCCGGGAGGTACCCTAGTACGTATCATTCAGTCCTGCCCCTGTCAAGGAGGCTCAGTGGGGTAGAGAATTCTCAACCTCTGGCTCTGCAGCTAGAGACTTATGCCACTGAGCTATCCAGAATTCCTCTAAGTTCCTACAGTGTCTCCTCAGCTACACTTTTCCAATGTTTTGGAACAATCTCTTTCCAGGTAACATATTGTATAACTTCTAAATTATTCGCAACATGGAATCTAGTTCAGATACTGGTTCTTATCAAGCCATTCTAGTTCAGTCCCCAAAAGCTTTCATTTTGGGCTGCTTGCAGCATAGACCATTGAGAAGTCACCACCCCTTGGCCAGTGGCGTATCTAGCGGGGGGGGGGGGGCAGAAGGGTACATCTGCCCCGGGCGCAGCAATCTGCGGGTGCCTGGAGGGGGAGAAAGAGGAGGAAGCCGTGCATACTCCTGCCACCCAGCAGTGCTCATTTCCCCTAAAATTTGGTGATGGCACACCCTCCCCCGCCACCGCCACTGCATGCCAGGCGAGCGGCGAAGCAGGCAGGCAGGCAGGAGCGTGGTGGCCGTGGCACACTCCTCCTTCTCTTCTTTGCCTTGCTGGAGAGGTGTAAGGCACGCACACACACACGCCCATTCGCCCATGCGCACACATGCATGCACATGCATGCACCCACCCACCTCCACAGGGTTCGTTTCCCCCCCCCCCCGTTGCTGGGGGGTGCAATGTGGGGGAGACGACAAATGAACTTTGTCCCCAGGTGCTCCAAATCCTGGCTATGCCTCTGCCCTTGGCTTATCAATTCTTCTTTAGATTTTAAATTCCCCTCTACATCGAGAATATCATTGTATGTTGCAATTTTTCCCAAGTTTAAAAGATGTGGGTTTGTAAATGCTTCCATAGGTGAAACCCATTTTGGGATTCTCATATATAATTTCATTTTCACTTTCTCCCATGTTTTTAGTAGAGAGTCCCTAAGATAATGGTTTTGGAAGTATCTATGTACTTGGGCTTTTTCATACCATAGAAAAGCATGGCAACCCTATTGTAGGTCATGTTCCTCTAAACATAGTAATCTTTTGTTTCCTAGAAGTATCCAGTCTTTCAGCCAAGCTAATGAACATGATTTATAGTATAGTGTCCAGTCCAGTAGCCCAAATCCTTTCAGTTTAATTTGTGTTTTCTTTTTCTGCCAGATGAAATTTAGTTCTTCAAAGTACTTTGCCTCTACTCAACACTGGTACTGTTTGGAACAAGAATAGTAGCTTTGGTAGCACATTCATTTTGATAGTTGCACATGTTCCAAACAAGCTTCTGTCACTGGATGAAGAGGGTATAGGATGGAAAAGGTAAATGTGTTGAACAATGGACAAAAAAATCCGTTTCAAGTCAAGATGCATTGTACAATTCCCAATGCCGCCACCCTCTGTGATCGCAGGTGTCACCCTTCTTCGCCACTCCTCCAGAGTAACTTTAACCTCTTGGGAGTCTCCCTAACAGGAGAACTTCAGTCTCGGAAGAACAGAGCTATACTCTCCCACGACTGTCCCGTCACGACGTCACTTCCAGAAGTTGCTTTCTTGTTCTCCACCTATCTAAAATCCTTGGCACGGAGATGGTCATATGGCAAATTTCCTACAAGGCAGCATCTCCTCAACTTTTGACACCTTCTCCACCTGTTCATATTGTAAGCAGGATTCGAGGTAACACACCACAAACACGAGGGAAGAGAGTAGAGAGATGGATAGGAGTGGGAAAGAAGATACTGTGATTGCTTGTGGCTCCCAACCTGCTTTTCATTTACGCTGTTCTTGTTGGGTCTGACATCCTGTTTCTCACCCTAGAACCATCCCTGCTGAAAACGTGTTCAGCCTCAACTAGCCATTTTGTTATACATCATATTTCTCAAGCTTTGTCTCTGTAATGCTCTTGCCTTTCTGGCATCCACCTGTTACCAATTCACGTTTGGTTGGTTTTTCCCGGCAGATATATCATCACTCTGGCTTGGCTCTCTGCAAATATTTCTGACAAGAGAACTCTTGTTCCACCATAAACAATGTCTTCTGAACAGGCCTGGGGATAGAAACGGTATGTGGGCACTCCTGGCAGCCACTCCAGCAAGGGACCTACATCCTATCACCCACAGCCTGAGGAAGGGTAGTAAATGCCCCTCACCCATCCATTGATTCATTTTTAAGATCCATAGTACTCCAGATTCTCCAAATTGTTCTAACATGTGATAGAACTTCCTCACTCTTGAACATGAACTATATAGTCAACAAAAAGTAAATAACTAACATTTTGCTGTCTTTTCATGGTGTCCAAAGCCTGGCCCCTGTGGCCACCGTAACACTGCCTTGTGATAGCACTAGACCTGGGGGAAAAATCTCATTATGGTCAGTGGAGCCACTTCCTAAAAGGTTGCGGCTTCTAAATAGGCAAGGTTCTATTTTCTGATTATAAGCCTTTTGGGGGCCCAAAGATGGGGCTTGTTTTTATTTATGTAAGAACACTAAAAGTACACTAAATGTACACTAAAAGGTGCAGCAATATGATATGATCATAAATGTTAACAGGTAAAAACAACTTAAAAGCGGAACCACTGATAATTCTTAATTCTATTCAACAGTTATATAATTTTATATGATATAACAAAGTGTTATATCATATAAAACATAAGTGTTATATAAAGTTTCTATTCAACAGTTATATAATTTTATGATATAACATAAGGGTGTGTGTGTGTGTGTGTGTGTGCACACCCACCCAACAATAAGCAGTCTCACTGTCACAGAAAATGAAAATGTTACTTTTGCGGACTAGAGGTAATAGAGTTCTCTTGTCACTGACTATGCCAGTTGGGAGATTCTGAGTGCTGCAAAAAGTAACTTTTCCACATTGTGTCATGTTAATGTGCATAGAAGAATCTTCACTCTCAATTCTGGACCTTGGTTCTGATTATTTTTTGTTGACCGTGTTTCAGGCAGTTTCTCTGTTTTATTCAATTTGCCTTCCAGGGTCTACCTACCCCGCCCTAGCAGCCACAAGCCAAACCAGCCTGCAGTAAAACACACACAAATGTACTTAAATTGAGATACCCCATTCTGTCTTACGTATGTACTCCAGCCAGCATCCCATGGTTGCTGAAACCAAACCAGTTCCAATTTTTTAAAAAAATACTTGCTGTGTGCGCATGGACACAAATGCATTACACCACTTTGACTTTCATCTGTCTTCAATTCTCGCTTGCTGGAGCCTTTGGTCTTCCCAGGGTTCCAAATAAATCTCCCATTAACCTTCACAATCCACTGAGGCAGGGATCCTCTTTCCCAGCAAGGCTGAACCTAACAGCGTGCATTACGTAAGTGGCTGTGTTTTGCAAAACACGCGAGCTGGCACCATAAAGTCTGCCCTGCGGCTGCAGCTTGGGCAGTGGTGAACCGTTAACATTGTGCCTGGTGTCTAAGGCAGATAACAGCCTCGCCTGCAAGCAGGTCTGTCCACTAACTGCTGCGCTGTGAGGATGACAACATGTGTTTATTTAATAGCTGTTTATGACAATAGCTGTTGTTAAGCCATAGCCTTAGGGCTCCGGCAAAGGTATCATTAAATGGAAAGGAGAATCAACTCAATAAAAGCATGGGCTTAGGAAAATCAAGGCTCAGGGTGAAGTTGTCCTGAGAATCCCTGAAATATCCCTGAAATATATACAGTATAAGGAAATATAGATATACGACTAGTGCGCTCTTGAGTATATATTTGGAAGTACAGCTATTGTCCCTTCAGTATGCAATGTCTGGTGCACTAGAGACAGGGTTATGCCATTTTGCCCCCACCACCGCTGCCCCGCCCAAACTATTGGCTCTCATCCCGCCTGCCTCACTTTCCTTGCCAGGCACCAGCCGCCACTTGTTCATACCTGTGTGTAGACCAATGGAATGCTGATCCAGTCATAGCCATAGAGTCGGCCACATTGGCTCCGCAGAGTGTTCATTTCCTGCACAAGGGAAGAACAAACATTGACTCGCCTCATTCCCCTGGCTGCTTTTGGCACTCTTTTGTATGGAGAACCCCTATTTCAGCTGTTTGGGCCTGACAGTTAACTCGTCTGAAGCCAAAGCATTATGCAATTTTGCTGCACAGCATACAAGGTGGAGTCCAGCACAGCAAAGCCCGAATCCTATTGCTTACTTACGCCTGAGGAAGCTAAATGACATGCCTTCTAAAAACTTCCTGTTGGCATTTAGTAGGTCTCCCCTTTCAGCCCGAGAGAAGCCAGTAGGCGATGGGTGTATTTAAAAAAACCACCCAAGCCAGAATTCGTTTATTGCCCACAAGGAAGGGCTTCATGTTACGCCGTTGCCTTCTGCAGATGTAAATATGCAACAGGATTTGGGCCCAAATGACTTAAAGGTAATTTACAGTTGTCTTCTAAAAAAAGGACACAAGTTTCTGGCATTATTTATTTATTTATTTATTTTCAAACTTATATACCGCACCTATTTCCCCAAAGGGGACTCAGGGCGGTTTACACAATACCATAGCAAATAAACAGATAAAACAATAAAACAATCAACAGCGGTGTCCAGGACGGCAAGCCAGTGTAGGAAAAACTGAAAAATAAGTGGGATCTACATGACTGTAGTCAAAGGTTCTAGCAGGCCTTAACTGTAGGTCCACCAGACCATCATTCTATTCTAGGACTATGTTTCTTCTCAGAGAGGGAAACTGCTATTACATTCTGTTTAACAGACTGAACTCCAATTCCACCATGATCTCAGTGAAACCAGTGTTCCCAAATGTGAGGCTCCAAATGTTTTGAGTTTGCAAATCCCAGAAGCACCAACTAGAATAGCCAATATATCGGACTTCTGTGAGGTACTGTCTAAGAACATCTCCCCACCCCTCACACCACTATTATAAGTGGTCAGAAGCATGGAAGATGTACGGTATTTTTCCATGTATAAGACAATATTTTTCCTAAAATTGTTAAGACTAAAAATTGGGGGTCATCTTATACATGGATGTAAGCCGATGAGAGAACTGTGCAGTTACGAAACTGTAATTTGGGGTTGGAAAAGTGGGGGTCGTCTTATACATGGGGGAATCTTAAAGAGGGAAGAATGCGGTGCTTTAAAAAGGAGACTTCTGCAAGTTTGTGGCACTTGAATAACAAAAACAATTATATGGATCTGTTTTAGTTATGGAGTAAATATCCTTGAAGTGTTTTAAATGCTGTGCATTGTTATTATTTTGTTACATCTAGTTCTTATCCCATGCATTTGATTTTTTCCCTTCCTTTTCCTAATGCTGCGCTACAGAACTTCCTTTTAGGATGTGGAGAAGGGTCTGTTCCTGAAATCACAATGTGCGCCTGACCCCAACTTGCATCTCTAGTACACATGTGTGCTTTGTTTTGGAAGGGGACTGGTTCCGAAATGAAACATACCAGCACAGCTGGTGCTCAGAACCCAGTCCCACCCACCGGAACAAAATCAACCCCGTCTTACCTTGCTTTACCTTGCGCTGGGCAACATTCTAATCAGGAAGAAGCCTCTGATTTGTCATCTTTCCCTCTCCCTGGCGTTGGCCAATCAGGAGCTGTGCAAGGATATGCATCATCCCGCCTCCCTGTCTGGGTTGGCCAGCACCAGGGAGACAGAAAAATGATGCACCAGAGACTGCTTCCTGTTTGGATTTTGCCCAGCATGAGATAAAGCAGGGTAAGACAGTGGTTGATTTTGTTCTGGATGGTGGGACTGCATTCCGAGCACCAGCTGTGCTGGCAAGTTTTGTTGCGGAACCAGTCCCCTTCTGAAATGAAAACGCCCATGTCTAATCTCTAGGACTCACATTTAAGATGCCTTGGAGTAGCACACTGTCCCGGATCCTCCCATCATTACGTGCCTTCATGGCCAGGTTCGAGAACCACACGCAGGGGATCCAGAACTTGTTATGGGGTGAGTTCAGACTTTCAAACTTCTTGTGTTCTTCTGGTGTCATTAGACCTGTGCATAAAAGAAAACAGAAGGAGGGTAGGGGGAATGGCAGTTTGGAATCGTGTCTTTCTCAGAACCATCCTGTTGATAGTTTGAAGAGTGAATTGTGCATTAGTCTGGAAAAAAATGTTGGGAGAGCTCAAATATTGATGTCAGAGTCCTGGCCCAGATGTTCCTGGGACTGTGGAGCCCCGTTCATGTGAGGGATACTCCAACCGAGTTAGAGATCCATACTTAGCTCTATAAGTAAGATGGGGGAGAGGATTAAGAGAGCATCAACTGCCCCTGGATAAGTTCCACCTTTTGTGAAGATAAAAAGGTAAGAATGAATGAAGGTAGGGAGGTCACCTTAGCACAAGTGCTGCTGTCCCCAGATACATCATCAGGGCATCAGAGGAATTGGAATATGGCCAATGCCAACTGCAGAAGTCCGCCTTCTGCTGCTTCTATTGATGAGGTTAGGAATGAAAGTATAGAGGGGTCAGAGCTTCCTCCTCCTCCTCCTCCTCCTTGCCCTCTCTTCTGAGACTTTGTAAGGCATTGCCCACCTATTGGAAAGCCTAATTTTGCAGTGATGGTTCCGAAGGTTAAAAATGCTGCATCTTTCAAAGCACTGTGGAACCTACTCCACGTGCTTTATAGGCTGCCCTTTCAATAACATGAAGCAGGAGGTATTTTCAACTCACGCCTAAACCTGTTTCTTTGGGCCCTTGCAAGCACTTCTAATTTTAGAGGCCAGAAACAAGAGTCACAGAGCGTCTGCCTCTCTTGTGTAAAGGCTTCAGACTTGTTGAGAATTCCTGCTTACCTCTTTCCCCCCACCAGTGCACTTCCAATAAGCGTGTTGGCCAAGCAGTGTGCGTACACCATGGGAAGCTAAGCTGAAGTCACGTTTGAGAACTGTTACCAATAAAAGATTGAATTGTCTTTCTGCAGTGGAAGAGTACACACTGGATTTCAAAGGAAACAACAAGAAGCAGGGTTTTTCTTAAAGGGCCTGCTTTTCCGTCCTTACCACATAGCTCAACCAACTCTTAATGTTGTATTACATGTCTGTCTTTAAACCTGAACTGAATTTATTCACACCGTTGCTGGCGTGTGGGTGGCAGAGAATATGGCTGGGCTTCTCTTTCACCATCATCTGCCCTTTTATTTACCATGTTCCATCACCATGGAAAAGTCCAATGGTCAAAACAAAAGTTCCAGAACCCTGCCCAAAGATAAAGAAAACCGCAAAAACTTTACAGAAAGTATAAAGAGAAGTGGCCACTAGGTCGTGCCATAATGTTAAAAATAGCACCGGAGAGAGAGAAATGTCATTTCTCTCGTTGGTCAGTCTGGGCGCAAATGTACACAACTCCATAAGCACCATGCATACAGAGCCCACATTCTTAACAAGATCTGCCCATGAAAACAGAGATGGCACTTCTGTTCTGTTTTTAAAGAAAGGAACAAGAAGAATGCTGATGTGTACCCGATCCTCCCAGGCTAGGCATTTGAGGCAACTAGCACCATGTGAGGCCCGAAAGGAAAAAACAAGAAATAGGGCCTTTTCCGCCATTGCCCCTCGCCTGTGGAATAACCTTCCACCAGACATCTGCTTGGCCCCCTCTTTGGCGGTCTCTCAAAAACTATTAAAAACCTGGCTATTGAAGCAGGTACTCCTTCAAATATAATGCAATTTCAGTGTTCACCCATTAAATCATGATTTTTAACTGATTAGCCTGCCAATAATAATGCATTGTTTTATGTCACTTTAATATTAAATTTATAAAAATAAATTATTTTTATTTTTATTTTATTGTGTTACTATTTTATGGTTGTATTGTATGAATTGTTTGAATTTGTTAATTGTTGTAAACCACCCAGAGTGACTTCGCTGCCAGATGGGCGGTATAAAAATCCAATAAATAAATAAATAAATACTCTGAACACTGGGAGCAGACCAAAGCTTAGCAGGAAGTGGAAAAGAAGACAGTGCTGGACTGAGATGGACAGGTGCGGGTTCTGCTGTCGAATCAAGATTTGTGCACAGTTGTCCAGGGCCTTCCTCAGCAGAATGAACAGGAGACTCGCCATAGAGAAGGGTTTGCACAGTCCATTTTGAAATGGCTGAAGCACATTTTGAAATGGCTGAAGACTGAATGTTTCCAAATTACCTGACTTGCAAACCAGTGTGATGCAGGGATGAGGACAGTGGACTGGGGCTCAGGAGACTGAGGCTGGATTTTGCACTGACCTAGGAAGGACCCTGTGGGGGCTTTGAATCACTCAGTCTCTGACCTACCACGAAGAGCTGTCGTGAGAAGAAGGTGTCAAGAAGCAAAGGCCTCTTGCAATCATGGAAAAGGCAAGATACATTTTAATCAACGCCACTACTAGCAGCAGCAACAACAGCTACCAATAACGGCCATACAGTATTTGCAGTATTTATAAAGAGGCCAGCACTGGGTAGGAAGAGAGCTCTCTTGGAGGTGGGCTCGGCTCCTGTGAGCTGTTGGGAAGGCATATCGGGCAATGGTTTCCCATCCAGCCACGTTCATGGCATCCTCCTCCTAAAAAGCTTAGCTAAGAACCAGTGCTGGCAGGCAGCCATATTTTGATGATGACTTGTCAGATTGTAAGGGTTATTTCAAGAAGAGGGGCTGGATCCAGAGGAAGCCATGGGTAGGCATGGGTATTTTACACTTGCCCTGGGGAACGAGGCCACCAAGTCAACTGCAACAGTCTTCTCTCTGCTACAACTCCTGCCATGCCCAGCAGCCTGGCCTTGGGCAAGATCGCTGAGGATCTTCAGTATGATAAGCAAGCCTATCTAAAGAGCACCCAGGTTTGGGGAAGGCTACCATACCACAGCTGACATTAAGTGCAGGTGGATGTTCTTATGATTGCAGAGGAGTTTCCTCATTTGCAATTCCTCATCGGCAATGTTTCCTCATCTCCAGTTCCTCATCGGCAATGTCTCCTTGCAGAGCTAAGAGTAACCTGTGCGCTGGGCTGGATTCGTGTGGCCTATATTCCCCTGACTGGGTTTCCCAGGTAGGCAACTGGTTGGGCGTTCAGTTCCTCAGGATGCCCAGTGTATCGAGCCTTTGGCAAGCCGCACACTCCCAGAGCCTACCGCCCAGGATGAGAATGGTAAGCCACTTCTGAGTACAGTCCCAGAAAACCCTGGAAACTGTTGCCATAGGTTGGGATCAACTTGATGGCCCTTAATTATTATTATTACTTGTCCCCTCCTTTAAAAACAAAAGAAAACAAACAAACAAACATGATCAGGGGAAGAGAGGGAAAGGTCCCAGATTGCTCTGAGCTACCAATCACTGACGCCAGCATGGGCATCCTCCCTGAGCCAAAACCAAAATCCAGTTGAGATTTTACCCCAGTTTATCCAGGCTCACTGGTGAACACCTCAATGTGGAACAGGAGATGGCTATGCCAGTGGTGGCGAACCTTTAGCACTCCAGATATTTTGGACCACAACTCCCATAGTCCTTTGTCATTGGCAATACAGGCTTGGAATTCTGGGAGTTGTGGTCCAAAACATCTGGAGTGCCAAAGGTTCGCCACCACTGGGCTATGTTAACTTCTTATCCTGTGACAAGATCTAGAAGACAGCTAGTTGGAGGAGGCCACAGTAGGTTGTTATGGATACCTATGGATATAGTATCTTTCTTTGTGGCACAAAAACAGCCAAGCTTGGGCAAGGTTTTTTTTTTTGTTAGGTTTTGAATAGGGCCAGGAATTCTGGGAGCTGTGGTCCATGCAAGCAACATGCTTGAGCTCCGCAAAAGCAGAGTCTCCATCCCAATGGATTTTGTGTCGAGTGGGACCCCATGATGATGGCTGGTACCTGCTGTCACAATATGCTCTATGCTGGGAAAGCGCTTGAAGACGGCCGTGCTGACAGAGCGCAAGATCAGCACGGTCAGCAGGTTGACGTAGCGCATCAGGGTGCGCCGCAGAAGGCGTCCGTACTCATCCTTCCCATCCACGCTACTTGAGACCAGGTTCATGACGCGGTCAGGCCATGGGATGCTCTCATATTGACCCCACCAGCGAGAGACCACTAAGGTAACATAGAAGCCTGGAAGAGAAATGGGACAGTCAGTCACCAGGAGAGGAGTGCCTGTGACCTGCAGGCAGGCAAACCATTTTCACCCACTCAGGGTCCTTCTTGTGTATAGTAGCTGGTGCTGAGTGTTCTCTACCAACATGATCCCATTATTGTGCTGATCACCTCCCTGCTCCCAAGAATTAACACACCTGATAAATAAATATATGCCTAGTGCTTTAAATGGCACAGATAAAAATAAAATAAATCAAAACTAAATCTGTGCATATAGTTTTTTCAGCAGATTCTGGTGGTGGTGTTAGAAAGAAAGTGGTGGGAAGAGACTGAGTGAAGAAGTGTAGGTGCCCATGGGACACATACACACCTTCACCACCAGGCATTAGAAGTTCTGATCCACAACTGCTTCTCCTAAGAGGCTGCTTCCACAATTTCCAGTTTTTCCACAGGGACCGTTTTCCAGCCTGCAGTGGACAAGTAAATAGTCCCACCTCCAGCCAATGTACATAGTCCTTGGAGCCAGCCCAGTGACTTGGGTTTATGAGGAAGAACATTCCGTAAGAACCTCTCCTGGTCTTTGGCACCAAATAAATAAAATAGACTCAATTAAATAGCTAACCATTACCAGCTGCAGTCCTTTCATCTTACCCAGCACCTACGGCTGGGAGGAACCACCTCATTTCTGCACAAAGGCGGCCTTTGCCTTTGAGCTTTTAGGAGGGAAAAAGCTGGCCTTCTTTGGAAACCCAGTGATTTGTTTGGCTCCTGTGCTTCACACCCTGGCAGCAGGGCTTCAGCTTGAGGCATTTTAATTTGCAGGGCCTTCTTCTGGCAAGCTAGTACTCCAAAGGGAGATCCTGGCCTTCTCTCTCTAACGGCTAGCCTATGAGAATGAGTTCTCAACTGTCCCTCACAATCTTCTCGGCCTAGGAGAGGGAGTAATCATCCTGAATTACACTTCCAAACAAAGTCTGTGGAAGCATCCACCAGAAGCCTCTCCAAGAAAACACCTTCACAAGAACTTCGTTCTGCAACAGTTCAAGAGAAGTAACAGAGGCAACACTGGATGAGTCCTTCTTTCTATTCCTTTTATGTTCCTCCCGTGGCCAGCCAGTTCTCTATGGGAAGTCTACCATCAGGACCAATTGCCCCAGCACCCTTTGCCTTGCATTTTCCAGCAATGGATGTGTAGAGGCACTCAGCTTCTTAACCTGGAAGCAAGACTTAGCCTTCCTGGTTAGTTGCTTGCTATTGATGGCCTTATGTTCCATGAATTTCTCCATACCCCTTCAAACCATGCAGTACTACTATCATAAGCGCAAGGAGAACTGAACAAATGCTCAGTATGAAGGGAATGTCAGTTGGCTGTCATCACTAAATCTTACGGTAGTGAATTCCATGCTTATGCTGTGTGCTATGTGAACAGCGTGCCCTGCACAGTTTATTTACGTGGAAGGTACAGTGACCCCCCCACCCATCGCGGGGGGTTGGGACCCCACCAGCCCGCGATAATTGAAAATTGGTGATATGCGAATGCAGGTCGAGTCAGGTCTGAGGGGCCTAGCTGGGGGCCCTTGTACTTATCCCCAGCCTGGCGCTGCCCCAAACGGTCCTGTGACGGCCTTCCCGGGCCTTCTGAAGGCCCCAAAAGGGCCTCCCTGTGAACCAGAAGTGACTTCTGAATTGGTGAAAATCATTTCTGAGGCCTCCGACAGGCGTAGAAAGGCCCTCGGAGGCCTCAGAAATGATTTTCTGCCAACCGGAAGTGACTTCTGGTTCACAGGGAAGCCATTTTTGGCCCTCCAGAGGCCCGGGAAGGCCCTTGGAGGCCTGTTTGGGGCAATGCCAGTCCTGGGGTAATTACAGGAGGCCTGAAACAGGCCTTTCCCCCCTTACCCCAGTGGCCCTTTTCTCATATACTGCGGTCCCACAATATAGTGGGACCGCAATATATGAACCCCGAACGGACGGGGGACCACTGTAGCTTCCTTTTATTTGTCCTGAATCTTGTACCATTCAGCTTCAGCGGATGAGCCCAGCTTCAACATTATGACCCCAACTTGGAGTTTTAACTTCTCCAGCCTCAAAGTGCTTTAAGCGGGGCCTTTTCTGTAAACCTAATGAATAAACACAATAAAAGAGACTCCAGCGCTTTAGACCGTTCTCCCATCCCATCCCATCCCATCCCGCCCGCCCCCACCCCCTTTCCTCACCCAGCACAAAGGACACAGGGATCAGTTCGGCGTAGCTGTTGCAGTACAGAGCCAGTTTCTCAAACATCAGCCGTTGGCTCTCATTCAGAATCAACCTGGAATGGAAACACAGAAGGGTAGAAGAGGCCTCTCCGCTCACTGAGCCCCACTCCCCCTGTTGGATGTGCCCGGGCAGAAGTGTATGTGTGTGCATGTGTGAAGATATTCAAATCATGCTTAGAAAGTACTTAGTAAAGCTTGGGAAACTACTCTTTTTGCGCTATGGTTCACGGTGGGCCTGCTGGCTGTTGGATTCTGAGAGCAAAAAAGTAACATTCCCCGAAACTCTAGTGTTAAGGTGATACTGTACTATGAATATAGCCCCTCCCCAAGACATACCATGTTTTCTGTTTTTGCAGAAGGCTGTGGCTTTCTTTTCTTTTTAGATATACTTATTTTGCCAAAAAGGTCTGAAATTTACCCGACATTGAAACGGACCAATTTTATACTACATGTATATACAGAAATAAGAGCAGAAAGGGGTTGCTTACAGTGGGTGGGCAATAGCGCCGAACAGGGATGTTAGGAAATTGTTGCACCTGAGTCCCAAGTCCAAGTCTGAGTCATCAGGCCTGAGTCATAAGTTCACATCCTCTTTGGACCTTGCCCCCACCCCCCAAGGCTTGTGACGAGGGACTCAGCCAAATACCTGAGTTGCACCCATGTCACCATTGGGCCACCACTGTGTGGGCTGCTGGACCCTCCCTTGCACCCCCGTACCTCCCACCAAGTCCCCATCCCTGGTACTGAACAGTCTGATATAAGCTCTTTTTTTGGCCTTTCCTCTTCTTTTGCTCTCCTGGCTATGGGTCAGACTAGCTAGAGCAGTGGTGGCGACTCGCAAACCTTTGGCAATCCAGACATCTTGGACCGTCTCGATCTTCTCCCTATCACAAAATACCAGAACTAGGGGACATACACTCCAATTGAGGGTTGGGAGAGTGAGAACAGACAAAACAAAGTTTTTTTTCTTTTACTCAGTGTGTTGTTAGTCTGTGAATGTGGTGATGGCATCTGGCCCAGATGCCTTCAATAGGGGATTGGACAGATTCCTGGAGAAAAAGTCCGTCACAGGTTACAAACCATGATGGAGATGTGTAATCTCCAGGTTTAAAACCAGGGTACTTAAAGGGCCAGATGCAGGGGAGTAGTATCAGGAGACAGACATCTAGTCTCATGCGCTCCAAGAAGCATCTGGTGGGGCCACTGTGAGATACAGTGGTATCAGGAGACAGATATCTAGTCTTATGAGCTCCCAGATACAGTTGGCAGGACCACTGTGAGATACAGGAAGCTGGACAAGATGGGCCTTTGGCCTGATCCAGCATGGCTCTTCTTATGTTCTTATATTCTTATGTTCTTATGACCACAACTCCCAGAATTGGGAGTCATTGCCAATGACGACTGTGGGAGTGCAGAAAGTTTGCCGCCACTAAACCTAGAGGATATGCAGACAGAGCTGTGTTCAAAGAGTTTCTCCCTCTTGTGGTGAATGCCATCTGTGATTTCCCTGGATATTTTGCATGCTGCCATGATTCGTATTTACATATTTGCTTAAAATATTTTTACCCTGCCTTTCTCCTTGAAAAGGACACAAGGCGGCTTGCAGCATTGAAGGATAATATATGAAGTTGGAGACAATGGGTGTAGAACAGATATCAAGAACATTCAAAGCTAAGAACAACGATCGGAAATAGACACTTAGCCCATTAAGAAGGCAACATTAAGGCTAACGACAATAAGCGAATAAATAGAAGAAAAATGCCACTCAGAGATGTAATACTAAAAATGGAATAACACAAGTAGTACTACAAATTCAGAAGAAGTAGTAGTGCATTACAGTCCACCTAAAAGCCGTGTGACACCTAGTCAGTCCCTCAATGAAAGCTTGCCTGAAGAGAAAGGTCTTTGCCTGCTTAGAGAAGGTTACAAAGATGTTTCAAGTCTGTCCTCCTGTGGGAGGGAGTTCTTAAGTCTAGGAGCAGCAACAGAGAACGACCTCTCCTGTGTTCTCCTCAGACAAACTTGTAAAGGCGGCAGAACTGAGAGAAAGGTCTCTCATGAAGACCATAGCACCCAAGCTGGCTCATAATGGGAGATACTGTATAGAGTTTAACGGCATTTGTACACGACCCCTAAACTCTGCCGCAAATGGCTCCCAGCTCCGGAGCTTAAAATTGTTTCCCCACCAGCTCCGGAGTTTACAGATAATTAAGTGCGACCATGCCCACCTAAGCGCGTCCCAGCACACTTTTCAGGTACCTGCTCTCCGGAGGTGAAAATTCCTGATGTGGATATAACGTAGTGACTGCCGGGCTCTCCTTGCTTCTGTTTGTTCTTTTTTTGCCCCCCCCTTTAAGAGATCTGAATGCAGTGCCGGGACGGCAGAACGGAGGTGAGCGGCATTCTTTTCTTCCTTTTTTTCTCCCTCCCCTCACTCAGCCAGCAGCCAGGAGTGTGGAGGGGGTGGGAACGCAGGAACAGCGACAAACCCCTAAGATCTCTGGTCCGAATTTAAGTGGCCAGCAGATCTTAGGGGTCGTGTGAAAAGGCTCTAAGATAGTTTGGACCCAGTCCATTTAGAGCTTTATGGGTGGAAACCAGCATTTTGAATTGTGACCAGAAACTCACTGGCAGCCAGTGGAGCTGCTGTAACAAAGGTACTGTATTATGTGATGCCTGTAACCAGCCCCAGTCAGAAATCTGGATGCTGCATTTTGGACCTGCTGAAATTTCCTGATACTTTCCATTGGTAGCCCCACATACAGTTGCAGTAATCTAGCCAGGAAGTAACTGGTGTGTTTGTGTCTTGAGTATATCTCTCAAGAAATGTACATAATTGGAGCACTAGTTTTAACTGTGCGAATCCTCCCCTACTGAGACTTGGGCATCCAGGCTCAAGGATGAGTCCAAGAGCACCTCCAAGCTGCGCATCGTTTTTTTCAATGAGCGGGTAATCCATCCAATACTAGATGATTCCCTATTTCTTGATCTCCCTTTGGCTTACCAGAAGCACCTCTGTCTTTTCTAGATTAAGGGCTCTATCACAAGTCCTTTAAAATGCTGATTAAATTTCAAGATAAAGTGTTTCCAAAAATATTGTCCCCATGGCCACTGGGCTTTATTTTTTAACCTGCTTGCCATGGGGCTGAATGGGGCTTTGTTTCTTTAAAAAAAATCTTTGTACTGTACGTGGGAACGGAGATCCCACATCTTCAGTCATGTGACCAAGAAAGAAGAAAAGCTGGACTTTCACTACATCCGGATCTTCCCCCAGGTTAGACAGCGACCTAAGTTTCAATATATTCACCCTTGTCCATTCCATTACAGTTATCAAACACTGATCTAAAGCTGAAGCAGCTTCCTTGGATTCACTTGCCAAGGAAGTGTTGTGTTGTGTGTCATGAGTGTACTGGTGACAATGAACCCCTAAACATTGGATAATCTCTCCCAGTGGAATTTCACCATATAGGGCTGTCTTAGATTACAAATGTTTCTAAATGCTTTGCAAAAAAAAGTGCACCCAGGATGCATTGCAGCGCCTGTAGTTTGTGGATGGGAGGGAGGAGTCAGAACGGTTTGTTCATTGTGTTTTGGAGCCATTGTGGACTTTTTTTGTTGAGGGATTTAGACTTGGAAAGGTAGGGAGCTACCTTCTTTTTTAATATTTGCACTGATTTTCTTTGCACTTTGGGTGGGGGAAGGCTGGTCTAGGCTTGCTGGTTTTATGCTTATGTTTGTCTGTTTGGATTTTTGCCCCCTTTGAACTTTGGGCGGGAAAAGGTTGAGCTAGGCTTGCTGGTTTCATTTCTCCATGTTTGTATTGCACTGTGTGTGTGTGTGTGTGTGTGTGTGTGTGTGTGTGTGTGTGTGTGT
>JAHTLZ010000016.1:77761056-77773237 GCA_023846285.1 Phrynocephalus versicolor
TGTGTGTGTGTGTGTGTGTGTGTGTGTGTGTGTGTGTGTGTGTGTGTTCCAGCACTGCATGCCTTTAAAGTGCACTTCATAAAGAAGTCTGGGAAAACCCCCAGCTTTTTTGCCTTTTTCCGGACCTCTGGAACAGATTAATCGGTTTTCCATTCATTTCAATAGGAAACCGTGTTTCGGATAACAAATTTTTCTTTCTTTCTTTCTTTCTTAAATTTATATACCGCTCCATCTAGCTACATGGCTACTCTGGGCAGATTACAAATTTAAACAGTTATTAAACCAATAAACAATACAATGGATAAGCAATCCAATAAGTAAAAACATAACATAATAAACAGTATATATCAAAATATCATACCGGAGCAAGATGGGCTAGAGACAAAACGAGAAAATAGAATACATAACACCAAACCAGAAATAAAATAGATTACTACCCAGAGAAAGCCTTTTTAAATAGCCACGTCTTTAGATGTTTCTGGATAATGCATTGCCTCAGAGAAAGAATTTAATTATCCGAGGTACCACTTGCACTTTATTTTCCTTTCTCCAAGCAATGAGATAGTTTGTCCCTTTGCTATATCTGCAAGAGATAGTTATTTATCAATCATTTATTATATTTGTTTTCCAATCTTCTTCTCCCAAATGGAACTCAATAAAAATACTATTAAAACACAGAGCTGTATTGATATTGAAATAGTATGAAAATTAAAGGCATAATTTATAGAAACTAATACCATTTAGTATAAAAAAACTGGGTGGTAGTCAGCCAGCAGTCACTTGCAGAAATCATGCATATCAAGTCTAACATATGGTTGGGATGCGACACACTTTCACAGTGGTGGTGTGGAAGAACCTGAAGGAACTTCTCAGGCTTAGCGGAAGTCATAAGACTCACCTGTAGATGAGGCTGATGCCAAAGTAGAAAGAGATGAAGATCAAGAACTCGCAGTAGAGGAGTTTATAGATGCTGCCTTTCCATCGGAGCAGGAGTTGAGAGAAGGTCCCCAGACGTGCGTCAGCGACCCGGTACGTGTATGTCACTGTCATCGCAAGACCTGCTGGAAACAAGTAGCAAGAAGGAGGTCCTTCAAGGAAGATAACCCAGGCCTGAAAGGCCAGGGAATGGGACAGCCTGGGTAAAGCTATAAGGAAGTGGAGCCCAGGGAGTCCATTTCAAAATGGCCAAGAATATGGAGTGAAGGACTAGTGCAAGCTTGAGTTCTCTCAAGTAAGGGCAGTGGACAAATGTCCTTCTGTGAGGAGAAGGCAGCCTGGAGTCCTTGGTTTCCTATCCCTTTGCAAGTGATCAATCCAGACCAAGAGAACCTGCAGGATATTTCCTCTGGGATGGGAAAGAAAACCTCCATAGTGGAATGCTAGTTCATACTTACGGTGCCTCTGGTTGATCTGTTGTTAATGAGTGCCATCAGGTTGCTTGCAACAGATGGTAGCCCTCCAAGAGTTTTCAAAGTACATAAGATGCCCAAGGAGTGGTTGATTAGAGCCCACCAACTTGTGAGTTTGCTCAGCCAGTAGGGCTATTGCGCCAAGGTTTTCTGCATCCTACTCCGATGCTCCATTCACTACATGGCTCTCCTGTTTTTATATATTAAAACTACCAAAGCATTTAGGATTTCACTTCCTTCACCCGCCCACTCCAGATCCTTGGAAATCTGTGTCAAAATGTCTGGCACAAGCGAACGATCCCTTACACAGCTTACTCTGAAAACAAAGGAGGATAGCAGGGAGAGAGACCACAGGACCTGCATTGGGCGGGGCGGGGGGGGGAGACACATGTCACAACCCCGTATTACATATGTAAATCATAAAAATGTTAGTTCCACCATCATACATGATGATCTATGTTCAGTTTGTATGCTGTTGCTTAGATGGGGATACTGTTTACAAAAGAAATGATTGCTATTGAGAAGACACTCACAAGACTCTCCTTAGTTTAACAAACACAGCCCTTTCCAAGAAGTGAGGACATTGTCAGACCATAGATGCACATATAAGGCATTTCAAAGCAACTGCAAACTAAGCCATTAAGCAAACCAGTGTTGACTTGCTATCCAGAGCGGCTTGCAAATGCAACACACCAGAAGACTGAATGACAACAACAACTAATAGAGATAGATTTCCAAAGCTTTGTTTACAGGCAGGCCAGGAATTTCAGAAATACACCGAAGCAATATGCTTAGTAACAGACAGGTGACATTGGAAAGAGAAGGAGAAAATGTGGAGGAATATGAGGGGGGGGGGGCGAATAGGACCACGGGCGTTGAAAAGGCATTGTAATAAAAGTAATTTATTAAGCAGAAATGCAACTTTCCCTTGGACAGATGCCCAGGAGATAGTTTACACATGAAAGGGAAGATTAAAACATGCTGATCCTCATAACAGCTCTTCCCACAAGGCTCTAGACTCTTTGCTTAGGGCTGCTGTGGCTGAGTGGGCTGTGGATGTAGAGCAGAGCTATGGAATCTGAGGACCTCCAGATGTTGTTGGTCTCTGGGTTTCATCAGCCCCAGCCAGTCTAGCCAGCGGTGAGGGATGATGGGAACAAGAGGTCAACTTCAGCAGCATTTGGAAGTCTACAAATTCCCCATTTGGAGAAGACACCATGAGAGGAGAAGGAGAGGTGTTTCTTCTCCTATCTATGCTTCAGGGAGATCCACACAGGAATGTAGCTGAAGAGAAAGAGTTAAGGCTGCAACCAGACATAGCAGTGTTTGTGGACCGCTATTCCTGATTGTACAGGCTTTGTAATATCTCTGTGGAGTGGATCTCCTGGCTTAGCTGCATCATCGTCTGGAGTTGCTCAACCTGATGGATTGTCCCCCCAGAGCACTGGCGTTTATATTCTCCCCTTTCTACCTATGCATTTGTTGGCAGCTTGCTCAAAGATTATTCCAACATGCCGTTAACAAAGACACAACATAAAAACATTGTGTGGCAGTCAATCTAAAGAATGGCCCAGGCCCTAAGTAGATTGTGTGCTAAATTGTACATCTCTCTCCACACTTGCTTTGCCAAACCAATCCTCATAGAGCTGACTGCCCTGGTAGCATTCCATGGGCCACCTAGGCTGAAAGTGCCATTCTCTAATGTTGCCCCCGTTTTTAAAAAACTTGTCTTTCAGGGTCACCAACCGGAAATTTTAATATTGTGTTAAAAGGTAGAATGCGTATAGGAACAATACCCTCTTTCTGTTCTCCCAGATCAGTGTTTCCCAATGTTGTATCTTCAGATGTTCTTGGATTACACTTCTAAAAAATCCTGGCCGGCACAGCTGGTGATGAAGGTTTCTTGGAGCTTTAATCCAAGAACCTTTTGGGATCCAAGATTGGGAACCCCTGTCCTACATAGTGTATCAAGTAGATATTTTCCCCACAATGCTCTTCTAATTACCTGTGCCAAAAGAACACCAGTAATGTTGATTCTGCTGTGATTTACTGTAAATCATGTTATAAATTTCAGTTCACATAATGAATGGGTAACACTGATTCATTTGGCCATTCAGACAGGTATTTATTGAACTGAGACCCATGCTGTGAATGCAAGTATGTATAATAATGGTTTGCTCTGGAGTTTATGGCACACATAATAGATGTACTGTAAAAGAAATGTCTCCAGCACTGATGAGCCTTTTTGCCAGCTTGTGATACTTCCTCATTATCTCATGGAAAAAAACACATTATAGAAAAACTTGGTTAAAATCTGTGCAACCAGAGTTATGAACAGTTAGAGTCTTGGAGAGTGTGAGGGTCATAACTAAGGTGGGGCTTTGATCTACCTAAGGTATCAAAATTTAGGAGATACCAAGATTTTCTATTAGATCAGTGTGAATTTTCCTGTCCTGAGTGCAAAAATGGCACATAGCTACTGCTCTCCATAAAGAAGTAAACACAGAAACGGCTGGACTCAGAATGGAACCATGATTGTCATGTGCTGAGATGTTTCTGCCCCATCCCTCTGTATACCAGTCTCACATGATCCATGCTTAACCATGGAAGATCTGGGGTAGCAACATTGCTAGCGATGACTCTGGGACCAGAATGAGGGAGAGCCAGGTTCAAAGCCTGAAACTCATGGGACGATCTTCAGCCAGTTGTTCTCTGTCTGCCTAATCTACCTATATCATAGGATTGTTGTAAAGATGTTGTGGAAGCAGAGAGCTGTAAAAACTGCTTTGAGCCAGATGGAGAAAAGGCAAGCTATAAATATACTAAACAAAATAGATAAACAAATACAGAGTTAGTTCATACTTTAGGTCAGGGGTCCTCATAGTTTTCAAACAGCGGGCCAGTCCACCCCCCCCAGACACTACTGGGGCCGGACCACAGTCCAAAAAAAGGCCAACATGAGAAAAAGGGGGAGGGAGGGGTCCGGCCCATGATCAGTACGTCTCCGGGGCCCAAGCAATGCCTCATGCTCCGGATCGCCGCCTTGAGGTGCTGCCGCTGGGATCCTTCTGCTGCACCTCTTCCTCTTCCTCCTCCTCCTTCACTGGCAGCGGCTGGAGCAGCTCTCCTTCCTTGCAAGACTGGTGCCACCATGCGTGGATCTCGATGTGTGTCTCATCACGCCCTCGCTGTGTCCCAGAGGAAAAGCTGCCTCCTCTCTTGGCCTGTCCCAGCCCGGCTTGGTGCGCTGCAAGCAAGGGAGGGAGGGGTTGAGGGCTGGAAAGGAGGGAGGGGAGGCAGGAAGACCTGCCCCAAGCCACCTGCAGCCCACTCACTGGCCAAGCCCAGTCAGACTGCGGTGCTCGGAAGTCTCGCCAGCCTGCCTGTCACCAACCGGGGACAAATGCAGCAACCAGGGCCGGGCCACCAATCATCGGCCTTCCCATCCCTTCTCTTCTTTTTCCGCCATCTCATCCTCATCCTCATTGCTGGTCTCTAATCCGGTGGTGGCAGCAGAGGCTGGGCTCCCTCGTCCCCTCCCTCCCTCCACAGAGCAAGGTGGCAGCTCAGAGGGGGCTGGGTGGGCAGGAAGTTGCTCTGTTTCCCCCTTGGTCGCCCGCCATCCATCCCTCTGTTGATCCACTGCCACAGCTGCTCTGGCTCAGACGGCTGGCTGGAGCTGCCTCCACCTGCCCACTTCCTCAAAACCACAATAACACAGGTGACAGCCACACAAGGAGGGCAGGCGGGTGGGGTAGAGGAGGAGCAGGGCTGGGGCTTAAGGGCCATGGAGGGAATGGGGGACCTTGCTGCAGCCCTCCCGTTTGCAGCCAGCACCCTGACCATCTGGGTAGCGGATGGAGGGAGGAGGGGGACCTTGCTGTGGCCCTTCTGCTTTGAACTGCCCCACTAGCCAGCATGCCGATCATCTGGGCGGTAGGTGGAAGGAGTGGGGGAAGCGACATAGCCCTTTATTTTGAACTACCTCAGCAATAGAAGCAGCCGTGGAAACCGGCTTGCTCGCTTGCTCTCAAAGTGTGTGGGGGGTCTACAGTTGGTCCCAGGGGCCAGATTCAGGACCCTAGGGGGGCATATCTGCCCCCAGGCCATAGTTTGAGGACCCCCGCTTTAGGTTCAGCTCTAATTCTTCAGCATGTGGCTTCACTTACATAAATTATTTGGAGCTGAGCATTTTTGTAAACCCATCCTGTCTATTCCTGCTCTCTGTCTGTCTGTCTGTCTGTCTGTCTGTCTTGCTGCAATGTGCAGCACAAGTTATTTTGTGTGGAGATGACCCACCTTCTACACCTGTGCTAACCCCCCCACCTACCCCCTGCTTCGCGAGCAAGCCAGCCTCCGCAGCTGCTTCTATTGTTAAGGCAGTTCAAAGCGGTGGGCTACGTCACTTCCCCCACTCCCTCCACCCACTGTCCAGATGATCGGCACGCTGGCTAGTGGGCAGTTCAAAGTAGGAGAGCCACAGCAAGGTGCCCTGCTCCCCCATTTGCCGCCCAGATGGTCGAGGCTGCAGCAAGGTCTCCCACTCCCTCCATGGCCCCGAGGTCCCGCCCCTGCTCCTCCTCCACCCCCCTTCCTTCCTTCCTTCCTTGTGAGGCCGCTGCCTGTGTTATTGTGGTTGTGAGGAAGGAAGGCGGCAGGCAGAGGCAGCACCAGCCAACCTTCCAAGCCAGAGCATCCACGACAGTGAACTGACAGAAGGATGGACGGCGGACAACCGAGGGGGAAATGGAGCTACTTCCCGCCCAACCAGCCCCCTCTGAGCTGCTGCCTTGCTCAGTGGAGCAAGGGAGGAGAGGAGGGAGCCCAGCCATGGCCAGAGCTGAGGCCGTCGCCACCACCATTAAGTTAGAGACCAGCAAGGAGGTGGCAGAGAAAAAAGAGGTGGGAAGGGAAGGCCAACGGTGGCCCAGGCCTGGGTCCTGGGAGGCTGGCGGGGCTGCATTTGTCCCCAGTTGGTGATGGTCGGGCTGGTGAGCCAACAGAGCACCGCAGCCTGTCTGGGCTCGGCCAGTGAGCGGGTTGTGGGTGGCTTTGGGCAGGTCTTCCTGCCTCCCCTCCCTTTTTCCCAGCCCTTGCTCCCTCCCTCCCTCACTTGCAGTGCACCAAGTCAGGCCTGGCCGGGCCGGGCCAAGAGAGAAGGCAGCTTTCCCTCCCGGGCACAACAAGGGCGTGATGGGCAGAGCGCACAGCTGGATCCGTGTGCAGTGGTGCCAGCCTTGCCGCGGCTGCTGCTCCTCATCCTAAGTAGCTGCCTAGAAGTGATGAGGGCCCTGAGCTTGCCTGGGCTGCCACCTCTTTCCCAACGCAATGAAGGAAGGAAGGAGAGCTGCTCCAGCCGCTGCCACTATAGGAGGAGGAGGAGGAAGAAGAGGCGCGGCAGAGGGATCCCAGCAGCGGCACAACCCGGAGCAGGAGGCACTTGCTGGGGCCCCGGAGATGCACTGATCATGGGCCGATTGTGGGGGTAGGGCGCCCACTTGCTACTCCTTCCCCCTTCTTTTCCATGTCGGACTTTTTTGTTTTGGTGTGGTCTGGCCCCCAGTGGTGTCTGGGTGGTGGTGGACCGGCCCGCTGTTTAAAAACTTTGAGGACCCCTGCCTTGGGGTTGGCAAAGGAGTATCAATAAAAGCTGACCTATTTAACATTTTCCATGCGTGTGAGGCACCTGCATGATCTGAGCCTGTCTCAGAATCCTTGTTCCTTTCCAAAAAGCCAGCATATGTGCCAGGGAGGTTGTATGTATAGTTGCATTCAGGCTCTGGCTGAGTTGGAGTATCGCGGCCTACCATCCCATTCGCTCCACAAGTGTGGAAATTGATTACCACATGCATTTACTGGTGACTAAAAGGACTCTTTGCAAAATCTGTACTGGCTTGTGTGGGTGTTTTATTATGGAAATTTATTTCTTGCCTTCACTGAACCCAGGTGGACTTTTCTTCCCCTCATGCAGTTCCCGAGCAGAATACACATCTTTACCAAACATGGAAAACTCCAAGCTTTGGCCATGTAAATAATGCCCCTGCATTTTTCTGCAGTATATAAAAAGTCTGAGGCATCCTCTTGGGTCCCTCCGCCCCTCCCATTCTAGATGGGCTCCCCTGCCATATGGCTCATTAAAGGAGGAGAGTGGAAGGTTAACCTCAGCGATCCAATTTCCAGAGAAATGAAGGGAGAATATGCGGCAAAACTCATGTGCCTCCTTGGTGGAATTCAGTGGCACTTAAGAACATTTTCCATAACAGACGTTTGTCGCTTGAAGCCTCCAAGCCCAATGTGGCTTCCTCTAGGAACACCTCAGATGGCCATACCACTAAAAATCACATACTGTACCACACTACATTTAACGTATAGCCCGGCTGCTCTCAAACAGGACTACACCACAGATACATAAAAAATCCTTCCGTCTCACTTCAGATGTCCTTTGAGCCCTTGAGAGGATGAATTAAAATCACTCGCACATCCTCTGTGATAAATCTGTAGGTTAAACAAGGGTGGCCAGGTTGAAAAGAAGAGAGCCCTCCTATTATTTGAAGAGTTGTGTACTATTGTGGCCAATGCAAACTTAAATGGGGTTCATCCTAAAAAGCTGCAAACAACAGAAACCAATAAAGAAAGAAATAACTCTAGAACCTGTCCTCTTCTGCCTCTGGGCACCCTAAGTTCCATACACGTGTGTGTGAATACCACCTCCATATAGATAGTATGAAGATGTCAACAATAGTGTGGTTATGAAGCAATGTGTCAATCTACAGAGAGAGAAACAGACATTGTCCTAATATACAGTGAAGGGATAGTTATAGTTAGTTTACACTTGCACAACAGCTCAGTGTTAACACTTCTATAGTTTGTAAGCAAGCAGATAAAATGGGTGAGTGATACTGTATAAACTCTGTTATAGGCAGGCAGATCATGCCGTGTGTGACCTTAAAAAAATCCACGTCCATGCGCATATCGCATTGATCGGGATCCTTCAATACATTTTCACCATGCTCTTTTTTCCTGTTGAATCGGCTAGGATATTTTGGTGCTCTAATTTGGGGGCAAGGCCCCTTCAACTGAGCAAACACAGGCAATTTGGTTGCTTTTCCATTTTCAGTGCATGGCTGTCTCTGCCTGGAATGGCAGAGACAGCATATGGGGAACACTGAGTTCGTTATTTCAGATTCATCGACCTAGTATAACAAGCTGTGATCAGCATCCCTTGTAGAGCTCATAAAACAATAACAAACTTCTAAATACCTAAATGTTGGTGGGCTCTAATATAAAAGCACACGAAATGACAAGTTTGTGTATTTCCAAACAGTATCCTAACACAGTAGTGGCCAGTTGCAAAAAGCAAGCAGGGCTTTTGTGTGTGTGTGCACCTGCATTAAAAATGGAAGAACTGCGATGAGCGCAATTTGAGGGACAAACACAAAAAGTTGCAGATAACAGCAAAAGAAATATGTTGAGAATTAAAGAGGTCTGAGTGCAGAAAACGATTTTAAGCACTAAAATGGAAAACAAATCTAGGAAATGCCAGCCAAAAACCCATTGGAGTTAGTTATCCCAGACTTCATGTCAGTAATACCTGGTTCAACAGCCGAAAGTGCTTGCCAATCTATAGTAAATCACTCAGAAATCTTCCTATAAACCCAGATCTACCTCCAGCCCGACAGAGACCTAGAACCACCATGATATGTTTGCTTTTATGCAGTCATGCTTCCTTGTGTTGGTAATCGAGAATCCCAACTGGGGGCACCCCTCCCGGGTGAGTCAAGTTGCCCAGCTACAAAAGAAGTGGGAACACAAGATGTCCAAACAATAAGAAAAGAAAGCTAGCACATCAGATAAAAGGGACGTGGGTTGTTGCGGAGTTACTTACAGAAGGGGGCTCTGACGCTGGACCGGGGACTGGAGACGTTGGGCTGCACATGTGTCCTGGCGAGGTCCTCTGTCGGCACACTCCACAGCACTCCACCTCTCCCCACCTCTGTGGCTCGTGGGCGATTGAACCTGACAGTGACACCGTGCTCTAAGACGCCTGAACCCCACTTGGGAGCTGCTACAACCGGTCACTTGATGCCTTAATCCCATCCCCATTACAAAAGGAACTCTGTGATGGTTTTTTTTTTTGTTTTGGGTTCTTTTCCCCCTTTTTGCCGTGTTCTCTGTTAATCTTGTAAGAAAGCCTTCTCGGTGTGTTTAGAGAGAGAGAGAGGCAGCGGGGGCGGGGAGGGTAAATGCACAACCCCCCAGCTGCTGCCCGGCGCTCCTGCTTGCTTAACTCCTGGCACAGAAAAAAAGGCATTTCTCCTGCTAATTCTTTCCTGTTTGGATCTTTTTCTGAAATGTCACAGTCTTTTCAGAAACCCCAGGGATTAAGCAGAGCCGGAATTTTCCAACATGTTTATAAAGGGTTTGTCACGCCGGGCCGAGGGCACCCCCTCCCCAAGCCTTGATCCATGCAGCTCAGGGGTGACTTCCTGTGAGCTGGGATGCTTTGTGGGGACATGTCTCCATTCACATGCTCATCTCTGGTCCCCTTGTTGTATCACTCATTAACCCAGCACTTGGTGATTTGAAATAGACCCTGAGAGCTGAATCACACAATAGCAGGGTCTTTGGGCATCCTCTGGGCCAGCTTTTTGCCTCAGTGTAAGATGTGCAATGCAGGATCCAAGTACTGTACAGTATTCCTTTTTTTAGTACTGTACAGTATTCCTGGCAAAAGGCCATCCATTCTCTGCTTAAACAGCTGTTCAAAAAAGAACCTGGCCCTACTGTTGGGTAGATGTTACCATCAGGAGATTTTTAATGTGTTTTTGTTTGGAGGGGGATGTGCCAGTGGGCCACATGCAGCAGGTCCCAAGTTCAATCCCCGGCATTTTCAGGTAGAACAGGCAAATTTTCTGCCTCAAAGCTCAGAGAATCATTGTCACCAGTCTTGATCTTGACCACGCAAGGCCCAGCCCATTCCGAGACAGATTCCTCTGTTTCTTCCTAGCTTCACCAAAATCCCCTTCCTTACCATGCCCAGCCAGAGGCTGAAGTACTGCTCTGTGGAGCAACATTCAAAAGATGACCGCCATGTCTCCCTTCAGCCTTCTCCTCTGACTAAGCAAATCCATACTGCTTCTGACAAGGAGCATGCCTGTAGGCTTTGCAGAAGCCCCCTGCCCCTGGTGATACCTGCTCGGTGGTGTCCGTGTTTTGCACAGACTTTCTGAACATTGAGGTATGAGCTGACCAGGGACAGAACAATCAGCCTGGGCTTTTAATGGCACTTTGGCTGAAATCAAATAGGCAACACTTTTCACTGTGGAAGGAGGAACATCACACACACACACACACACACACACACACACACACTGCAAAGGACTGTCTGGCAAGATGTTGTTCAAGGCAAAGCGCCAGGATCAGTTTAACAAGATGGCAACCCTATGCCCACCTGAAGTTGCAGCCATTTTGTGATGAAGATAAGGGCCTGCACAGGCCTTGTTTCTAGGCAAGGTTTGCATCACATGGTTGCCAATGTTTACTTTCCCCAGGGGGCAGCGTGATAATAAAAACACAGATGGGGAATGTGATGCTCCCCTCTCTTTGTGAAGAATACCTGTGAGGTATTTGAAGAAACTGTAGTCCAAAAATTCATTGTTTCATTCATTTTCTCCCCATTTTTCTTATTGCAGAAAACCTGGCTCCCATTTCTTCCCTTTTAAAATGAAAGGCCAGGTTTAACACCTTTTGAAGAAGTGGCTGTTCTACAGCACTGTCAGCTGCTCCTTGGAGTTCTTGTTCTGTTTTCATGCTTTTCTTGATGTTTCTTGGGTTACCGAATTTTTCCGTCTATAAGATGCTCCCATGTATAAGACGACCCCCACTTTTCCCACCCAAAATTACAGTTTTACAGCCATGCAGTTCTCTTCTCCGCTTACTTCCGTGTATAAGACATCCTTTTAGTCCAACATTTTTAGACAAAAATGTAGCCTTATACCTGGAAAAATACTGTATAACACCATGTCCTTCTTTCCTGTTGCCTCCTATCTGGGCATGCCTTGCTGAGTGTACCTTTGGCCTCAGCAGCAGCCAAGTTGCTTTTATTTTAATGTAGCAGTGTTTTAGTGAATGCCTGCACTGTCAGAGGCTTTTTAACCTGAATACGGGTGGCTGTGAAGAGGCAATGTTGTGTGCCCACAGAAAGGGCTCCGAGTGCCACCTTTGGTACCCATGCCATTGGTTTGCCAACACTGGATTAGACTGTTTTATTTTTAGAAACACAGCATAGCCTTTTCACCTCTTGTTACCGCTATTTAGTGGCTGTAAGAGTATTTGTGTTCCATTTGTAGATGCCCACCTTGATACTGTCCTTGCAACCAATTGTAACAGTCCTCATTCATTCCTCAGGTCTTGGCCAAAATCTCATTAAAGAGAACAAAACCAAGTATGGAAGCACAATAAATTACTGAGACTGAGCAAAAGGAAGCATGTCTGTTTTGATAGCGAAATTTCAGACCACAGAACATGTTTGTTTGATTATTACATATATAACCTGCCAGAGCTCAAGGTAGTATATATGGCTCAACTCTACCATGGTATATCCGCACAACAGTCCTGAGATATAGATCAGGCTGAGAAAGTGTGTGACTTCTTTCACACAATGCCAAGACTATCTATCTATCTATCTATCTATCTATCTATCTATCTATCTATCTATCTATCTATCTATCTATCTATCTATCTATCTATCTATCTATCTATCTATCTATCTA
>JAHTLZ010000016.1:77777710-77816732 GCA_023846285.1 Phrynocephalus versicolor
CTACTACTACTACTACTACTACTACTACTACTACTACTACTACTACTACTACTACTACAAGTTACCCAAAGAGTCCACAAGCTTCTCAATAACAGGCACTCAAAATCTCAGCAACTGACATTGAGCCATTTATAGGTGAAAGAATAACAAATATGTCCTAACAATTGTTTGAAATTAAAGACTTGAGCATGCTGCTTTTTTTTGATTGCACACATATTTAGTAATCAACTGAACAAATCAACAAGAAACAAACAACTGCTGCCAGCTGAGGGAAGGACTGGGGAAGCCCTCAGCAGAGAGGCAGGTCTCTCTTTGAATTTCAAAGCTGGAAGCAATGATGGGCTAATTAATACTGGATGGACAGTCACCTCAGTCCAGAAAAATCTCTCCCAGTCACACGAACTACAGGCAGTCCATGAAGCTGCAAATAAAAGTCCTACAGTAATCTTTGATTAACCCACTTTTGCTTTCCTGCAATATACCCTGGGTAAGTCCTGACTGGCCCTCAAAAAGCATGTCCAGCTTGTGAACAGACGTAACTGGCTTGATGAAACTGCTGGTGGGGCCCATGAAAATAAAACATTTTGTGGCTGTCTAAATCTCAGCTTTGCCAGTCTTGCAGGGCTTGTAGAGGGGTCCGGGGAAGCTTCTCAGCAGTTTGTGGTGTCTCTAGGTGCCGCCCTAGAGGGATGTTGTATAGGGTTTTATATAAATGACTTGACAAATTGATTCATCAGGAAAACAATTCATTATTAGTGATTCATCAAACCTGACAAAACACGAATCAAAATGAATCAACATTTCTCTGATTTGTGCCCATCTCTTTTTTTGGATCTAGGATTCACCCTCTTTTTCCTCCTTCCCTTTCTTCCCCTTGTTTATTTTTCACATCTGCCTGATTAAGACAGTGTTCGCCCCCTTCTTATGCTTTTAGTGTCCTTTTGGCTAGCCTCATACAGGCATCAGGTACCTAATGCTGAGGTGAATAGAATACTGTGAATACAGTACTTTAGTCCATGTTGCAGGCAAAAGATTTCCCACAAGGGGGCATTAAAATGCAATCAAAGATGTGTGTAAAAATATGAAGATTTCTAGATTTGGGTTTGCACTCACCACCATTAGGTGTGGCTTGATGGATGAGCAAGATCTACAGTGGACCCTCGTATAACAAACAGTTTGTATAATGTAAAATCTGTACAACATAAAAAATTCCGGAGTTAGGGGAAATTTGCTTAACAAAATTGTCTATAGGACGAATCTGTACAACATAAAAATGGTTGTGATTAGGGATTACTCTGTTTTCAATGCATTCCTATGGGAAATTTGTATAAAAGGAAATTTGCTGAACATATTTTCATTTGGAACAAATTAATTCCTTTATACAAGGTACCACTGTATTTCATTATGTAACAGTTGGTTCTCAAAACTGGGTGAAAGCTATCAGTTTTTAAAAACAGAATAGACAAGAGCCATAGAGGGTAATGTTGTCAGTGACTACTAGCCATCACAGCTAATTATTCCCTCCAGGACCAGAGACACTGTAGTATATCAGCTGCTGGGAAGCACAAGGATGTTGATGTCGAGTGCTATTTTTGGCCTTTCAGGGGTTCTGGCAAGGATGAGAATAAAAGAAGACTTCTGGACTAGACAGGATATTAGTTTTATTTTATGTTCCTATGTAGCTTTTCCTGTTTCCAGTAACTAGCCCACATGTCAGTCTGGGATGCCAAGGTGTAAGACCCAAGAGAGGACTTTTGGGAGCCCAAAAGACACTCCTCTTCCTTCCTTCCTTCCTTCCTTCCTTCCAACCAACCAACCAACCAACCAACCAACCAACCAACCAACCAACCAACCAACAAACCAACCAACAAACCAACCAACCAACCAACAAACAAACAAACAAACCAGAAGTTGCTGGAAGAATTTGAAGAAGAAAATGGTGACAATGTTGAAGAGAGGGGCACTACAATTTGTTTAAAATGTGAACTTACCCTTGTGAGTGCTTTTTGAGAGCAGAAACTGTTTGGGGGTTTTGAGGGGGCTCATGGGCAACATATATCCTATGCTGTTTCTGGCACACCTGAGGAATTGACACAGATCCAGAACCCTCCCCCATCCACATTCCCCCTTTCTTAATTTGGAAGCAGTATTGGGGGGGGCTGACTAGCCAGCTTTCCCTCAGGGCATGTAGGGAGACCACAGGCTTCAAGAACTCCTGGAGGGAACTTAAGTGGCCTCTGTTCATGTGGGTTCATTTCAAACCAGCAGGGGGAAAGAGGCTGTAATGGAAAGGGTTTTTGTTTGACCAGTCAAGCAATTTGGGGAATGTTCAAAGGAGGGTTAGGCCACAAGCGCTGTTAGAGATTTTCTGAACTTCACACAAGTTTGCCTTGTTCCTCGTTTCTTCTTCTTCTTCTTCTTCTTCTTCTTCTTCTTCTTCTTCTTCTTCTTCTTCTTCTTCTTCTTCTTCTCCTCCTCCTCCTCCTCCTCCTCCTCCTCCTCCTCCTCCTCCTTCTTCACAAAATGGTTGTTTTTCCAGCTTGTGGGATCTTGTTGAATAAGTCAAACATTTTAAAAGTTCAGAGACACAGGCAGACCTTTGCATTTAGATGATATAAGTTGATTGCTAACCACAGCCTTTCGGGGAGGTTGTCATAAGAAAATTCATTTCCCTAACGTATCTGTGTTCTAGTGGTGCCAATGAAACTGAAGTGGATTCTTACATCCTACTTTTTTTGGGGGGGGGCATTTTTATTATTGCCTTAGGTCCAGATCACCTCCCTCTTATTAAAATTGCCATGCTGGGTAGCTCATCAATGCCCGATAGCCCATTTTATCAGGATAATGAGTTGTTTATCACAAGAACTGGCAATTACTTCTGACAGAGTATTTCATTCTATACCAAAACCATTATTGCTGCATATACTGTATTATACAGAGATCTGGATGTTTTTCATCCATCTCAATCCCTGCCTTTCTTGTCCATTTATATCTGTAATTTGCTTAATTTGAATAATTTTGACTTGACTTGAAGAGTGTGTCGTGTCTTTCTGTCCCCTTTTTCTTTGAAGTATGTAAAGGATCCTCAATAAATTGGAAGTTTACTGGCAAATACTTGTGACAAGTTATTTATTCTACACACTGTAGGGGGAAAACATGTCCTCCCCCCCCCCCCAGAAGCAACCTCATGACTTTAGAGCAAAGCCAGGCATATGTAGTCTTCCAGGTATTTTTGGACAGCAACTGTGATAATCTGCCATCATTGGGGAGCTGCCTATGGGCGATCAGAGTTGTAGGTAAAAGAACTCTGGAAGACTAATGAACATTTGAAGTCTATTGGTGTGAATAAATACAGATCCAAATCCTGTGGCGTTGTGTAGTAAATTGCATTAGAGTAAGTACATTGAATCAATAGAGATTTTGTGAGTCAACTTCTTCATAAATACTCTTGATTCAAATGGGTCTACTCTAGCTGCAATATTCATTTGCAGCTACAGAACTTAAGGAGGACTCACCAAATCTCCATTGATCCAGCGGGTCTATTCTAATGTAATTTACGATGCTAAGAGACGGGATTTTGGCTTCGTATCAACATAACATAACATAACAAACAAACTACTACGCAGCTTTGCACCCATCCCTTGGTGGTTCCTTACTTCTTCAGTTATTTGTCCCTTTATTTAAAAATGCCTCATTCAAGCTTGTTGAGTGTCTATTCTGTGTCATTTTACCACAGGGGGTTGTTGTTGGGGATAAAAGGCTCATTTGGTGCCTAGCATACATCACAGGCATGGATAACTATTTTGTAGGTTGTATTTTCTAGATGCTGGTGATTTACATTTATATATCCCTAGAGGCTCAGAGTGTCTCACAACTTTTGAAGAGCCATTTCTTCAACTTGTCCTGCTTACCAGCAGCACAGTAGTCGGCATATGGACAATTTTTCTCCTGCTCCCCCACCCCTTCTCTCTGCCTTTTAGGCTCAGAAGACAAGGATCATCTGGTAAGGCTTGCCAGGAACCAAGGGGCAGGAAGGAATACTGGCATGGTTTCAGGTTCTTTTACAATTCTTTATCCAAGCACAAACTAAAGCTAACTAAAACTAAACCTATCCTATGGGATCTCCGAGTGGGGTGTCCACGTGTGTGGCGGTCAGATGTAAAGGGAAATGGAGTTTTGTCAGCTATAATGGCAGCTTCATCATATATTTGCTCAGCACATATCCTTAGGATATCTCTGTCAGATGAGGGTGAGTCACTTTGATGGGTCCAGTCATCAGTTTTGTCCCTTGAACTCACCATGAGTCACACTGCCCCACCATTGGTGGCCCTGCCATGCACACATGGCCCCAAAATGCACCGCTCTACTCCTGCTTTGCCAATAAATTTGGGCCAACAAATTCCTTGCTTACTTTAAATTGGGATTTCCCAGGTTTCTGTGCCATCGCATGTTGACAGCGAAGTTTTGGGAGTACCTTGGAAGGAGGGTTGCAGGAATGGATGTCAGATTCCCATGCAGCCCACACCTCTTGTGAGGGAAGTCAGTTTTCTTATACCTTCCATGTTTCAGATGGGCCAACTGAGATGATGTATCCAAGGCTGTGAAGGCAAGAATTTAATTGGAGGTGATTTATAACTTAGCCATTGCACTATAACCTGTCTCATCCTAATACCGAGAAAAGATGTGAGTTTATCTTACCTTTGCGTGACAAAGCCGCACATTCCAGTATTTCCCTTATCTCAACACCATTATCTCAGCCTTCCATTGTCCAGCTTTCCTTTCTAGTCAGTCATTCTGTTTACACATCCAGAAGGAGACTGTTTAGAAGGGATTTCTTCTGCTCAAAAGCGAAGCCATGAAAATAGGTTTTGAAACAACTTTTACAGGAGATTCTTACGCATGTCTTCTCGGGTGCCGATCAGCCCACAATGTTCAGCGGACCTTGTTTTTGGATACATAAGCAGAGGCCTGCAGGTCTGGTGTTATAGATCAGATTAAACACGAATGAGTGAACAGGTATTATTAATGAGAAGAGGTGAAGAAGAAAAAGTGCAAAATGATTGTGTGAGGAAGATAAATATATATGTAGGGCCTGGCCTGAATCTATACACTCAATTCATAATGTCCTGTCTGGATGCCCTAAGTGAGCATTGTATGGGCAGGCATAACCAAGTTGCAAAGATTATTGTTCAACAGTTGACTAACTTTATGGATCATTCAAAAGTTTTCCTCCATATTATACGTTCCAGCCACCCTAGTTTTAGAAAATGAAACTGTAGCACTATACTGGGACAGCAAGTTATCACAGATAAAAGACTCAATGTTAATAAGCAGCATATTACACTTTCAGATAAGCCGCAAAGAAAAATATACCTTATAGAACTCAGAGTTCCAGAGTTCTATAAACAAGCACAGTCAAAAGCAAAATACCAAGCATCAAGGCAAAAAATTAAAAGAATATGGAAGCATGATTGGATCATCCTCATCTTAATTTCAGCCACTAGAGTTCTTCCAAAATCTTGGCTACTAAATTTTAAAAATGCCAACAGTTGTTAATTTGATTCCTGGAATTCAGATATTTAATGATTTTGCAAACATTTCATCTAACCTGCAAATTTTTAGAATTTTAGAAGAAATTGAGATATTCAGCTATCTGGGTAGTGTGACTCCCCAGAATGGAGATGCAGCACTTAATGGACATTAAGTGCTGCATTGGTAAAGTGATAGCTGTTTTTCAGAAGGTGAACAAGTTATAGTCCTTGCTGACCATATAATTAAAGATTTAGGGCCTTTTCACACGACCCCTAAGATCCGCTGGCCCCTTAAATTCGGACCAGAGATCTTGGGGGTTCGTTGCTCTTCCTTCCTCCCCACCACTCCGCACTTCCTTGCTTCTGTCTGCGTGAGGGGAGGGAGGGGAAAAAAGCCTTAAAAAGGGACAAAAGAATAAAGCCTTACCTCTGAGTGCCGGTGGAAGTTGCTCCGAGCCCCGGTCACTTCCTGGTTCCTCTTAAAGGGGTGGGAGGCAAAACAACAACAACAAAAAGAAGCGAGGAGAGCCCGGCACTCTCCGCATCAAAATTTTTCACTCTCCCAGAGCAGGTACTTGAAAGGTGCGCTGAGTCGCACTTAGATGGGCGGGGTTGCACTTAATTTTCTGTTAGCTCCGGAGCTGGTGGGGAAACATTTTTAAGCTCCGGAGCTGGGAGCCATTTGTAGCGGAGCTTAGGGGTCATGTATAAACGCCCTAAGTTCTGCTTGTTCATCTCTGTGGTGATCCCAACAGCTACTTAGATCAGTGAGACTTGGAAGGCATCAGCAAGTATCAACAGGAGGCCAAACATCTTCCAGCAGAGGTGCCTGTGCCAAATTCTAAAGATTGGATATTGCAACCACATCACCAATGAGAGTTGCTCTGACAGAATGGTTTATGTCAACTTTATACTATTGTTCCACACAGAATACTCCAAATGGCCAGCCACATTTTCCATATGGGGAACAATTAGATTCCTAAGCTAGCAACAAGTTGGACATGAACATACCCTCAGAGCCAAAAAACAAGGAGGATGCCCTCAAATAATATGGCAAAAAACACTGGAACAAGACCTGAAGGCACTACATATTACATGGAAGAATGCTGAAACACTTGCACAAAACCACGTGAGCTGAAGAATCCTTGCTACCCGATAAACTATATAGCATGAAATGGATAATCAATCAACCATATTCCTAATATTTAGGCTTGACCCTTTGGTCTGCTGGCATGCACCAGCATCGCTGAGATATAAGAAAAATCAACTTGAAGGCATGTAGCAAGAACAACTGTTGTTGTTACCGGCTTCCAAATATATTCCGACTTTTACTCATCCTTCTTAGGATGTTCAAGGCACAGAGTATTCGGAAGTGATTTACCATCACCTATTGGGGGTACCCAAGGATACATAGGCTGGTTCTTCTCTTGGTTGGTGCAATGGGGGGATCAAACTCTCTGTGAGCCTTTTCACACGACCCCTAAGATCCGCTGGCCACTTAAATTCGGACCAGAGATCTTAGGGGTTTGTTGCTGTTCCTGCGTTCTCACCCCCTCCGCACTCCTGGCTGCTGGCTATGTGAGGGGAGGGAGAAAAAAAGGAAGAAAAGAATGCCACTCACCTCCGTTCTGCCATCCCGGCACTGCATCCAGATCTCTTAAAGGGGCGGGGGGCAAAAAAAAAGAACAAACAGAAGCAAGGAGAGCCCGGCAGTCACTACGTTATATCCGCATCAGGAATTTTCACCTCCGGAGAGCAGGTGCCTGAAAAGTGTGCTGGGACGTGCTTAGGTGGGCGTGGTCGCACTTAATTATCTGTAAACTCCAGAGCTGGTGGGGAAACAATTTTAAGCTCCGGAGCAGGGAGCCATTTGCGGCGGAGTTTAGGGGTCGTGTACAAATACCCTATAATGGGTCTCATCACTTTTATTCCTTGTCTCTTGTATTTAACAGCAAGCAGCTCAGAGTGTAAAAATCCAAAGAAAATGGGGTCAGCAGCTCACCTACTTCACATTTGGTTAAAAGAGAGAGGGGGGGCTGGAGCTGCCCTTCCCCTAAACAACAAATATTGCCAACATACCAGTGGCAAGGGGGCTGGGATGTACAGTGGTACCTTGTATAAAGGAATTAATTCGCTCCAAATGAAATTATCTTAAGCAAATTTTCCTTTATACAAATTTCCCATAGGAATGCATTGAAAACAGAGTAATCCCTAATCGCGACCACGGTATTTTTATGTTGTACGGATTCGCCCCATAGATGATTCTGTTAAGCAAATTTCCCCTATCTTCAATTTTTTTTAGGTTGTACAGATTTTATGTTATACAAACCCTTTGTTATATGAGGGTCCAGTGTAACAGAAGCCCTGGTGAGGTGTTCTTTTTAAAAAAAGTGTGCATTGGTACAATATTTAAATTCCACCAGGGCTTGCATCAAACACACTGACCAAAGTCATGGTGAATTTGCTTCACATTGTTCCATGGAAGGAGTAACGCCCTTTCTGTCCAAGTATTTTAAAATATGTTGACAGCAATCCATCTTCTGCTTGCAGGCCTGGCATCTCCCAGCTTTCATTCCCAGCTGGGCCATTACCCTTAACATCTCTCCTTTCTCTATGACAGGATTGGATCCTGTCCAGCCCAGCTTTACCTCTCCTTTCCCCTCTCAGCCCAGTCCTCACACACCTGTTTTCCACTGCTCTAGCGGTTACTCTGTAGCGGGGTGGTGGTGGTGGTTAATGATTGAATATTGCCTGGAACATACTTGTGACTTTCTCTTGTCTCTCTCCCCCCCCCCTTTTGAGAAAATGAGAACTTGGGGGTGGGGGTGGGGGATTCTCCAGGAAAACATTCTGCCTGGTCGTGCAAACATTCCACACAGCTGGATGATGAGAACATGTGGGTGGGAGGAATTTGTGCTTCCAAATCCCTTGTTATTTCTTCTCTCTCTCTCTCTCTCTCTCTCTCTCTGGGCAATCACACCACCTCTGAGTGTGGGTTTTTTAAAAAAATCAAGTAAAATAAAGCTTTGGTACCACAATTTACATATCAAGATTGAACTGAGGAGCCCTGAAAGCCCTACGTCTATGGTTCCAAATTCCATTATCAAGATTCTTAAAATTTACGCCACTTTTCCATTGGGGACGGGGGGGGGGGAATGCTGCCCATTCTAAAGGCCAAGTTCTTCTTGGCTTAAGATCAGCAGCTACTCTCGGGCAGTAGGTCCTGGCATGGATGGCTGCTCTGGGAACTACATGGACTAAAAGCAAGGCTCTCTGTTGGTTTTCTTTATATAGGAATCCTTGCCTATTTCTTGGTCCAGTAATAGATGCTGACTTACACTTTGTCCCAAGTAAGGGAGGGAGTTGGAAGCCTCACCCTGTGCGAGAGAAATGAGAGTAAGCAGCACATTTTTTAAAATAAACATATGCTGTAGACGTGCAATTTCAAAGAGCTCAGATGTGGAAAATTTGAAGAAATAGCTTAAAAGGTGCCAAGACTCTGTTTTCCATCAGCCATTTCGGCGCCTTGCCTGAGGACGTGTGAGGCGAGGGCCGAGCTCCACGTTGGGAGGCAAACTCCTAAATTTAAAATTATTTGTTTCCTTCACAATGCTAGAAGAGCAATGCTAGAACAAACATACCCGAGCTGTTTCCATCATTTTAGGACCAACAATAATGACGACAAAATGACAACAACAATGGCGATGACGACGACAGCAGTGTGCTGACAAGTCGGTTCCAACTTATGGTGACCCTTTTCAGGGTCTTCAAGGTCTACCCTTCCCTTCCTCTGAGGACACCCTGGGACTGTGCAGCATCCCCAAGGCCACACAATCTGTTTCTACACACAAGAGGCAGAGTGCAGAACTGAACCACCAACCTCTGGATCTACCACCAGCTACCTGAGCTATCCAGCCAGCTAAAAATATGACCAATTTGGGTGCATTATGTATGCAGGTTTCATTCTTTTTTTTAATTTAAGTGTTTTTCAATGTGTTGTTTTGTTTGTTTGTTTGCATTTGTCTTTATTAGTGCTTTGTTTGTTTGTTTGTGGAAAAAATCCAGTTGGGAGAAAACGATATAGGATGGGTGGGTGGGATAAACTTGACCACCTCTCCCTGAAAATGATCTATATCACTTTGCATTTCTAGATTACACTACTAGATACTGAGTGAAACATCCATTCTGCATGGCTAATCCATTTCTTTTTTCTAATATTAATTCATTTCCCCTCCCAGAACAGGATTGCCTCAGCCATATGGGACGCAAGCATATTCAGCTTCTGTTTACCTTTCAACAACCAATCATCATACAAAGTGGATTAAATGCGAGGCAGGGAATTTCATGCTACAGCCACAAGTTTCAGAACAATGTCCACTTACACAGTGATAAAGAATCTATCACACACATAGCATTTCTCTGAATAAAAAAGGACATGCCTCTCTCCATGGAACTTGCAAACTGAAATTGGGCAGCAGGGTGGTCACAAAAATAAGTGGAGGGTGGTGGAGCAGGGTTAATGAAGGAAGGAATATTTGTTTATCTTCCAACACCGAAGTTACAGAAGCAATCATCGTGCCATGTTTTGGGAGTTGTTCCAACACAATGGTACCCTTTCTGACATATGTCCTCCCCATAAGTAGCAAGAAAGTACGTTAGAGGCTATGGTTCTATGCACACTTAGCATTCTGTGCACACACAGTGGGGAGCAGAGCTTGCCTAACCATCATGAGACCTGAAAAACAAATAAAGACCCAAATGCTAATAAAGAATCTGAGGGCGTTTATACACTACCCCTAAACTCCGGGGCAAATGGCTCCCAGCTCCGGAGCTTAAAAATGTTTCCCCACCAGCTCCGGACCCCGCCCACCTAAGCGCGACCCAGCGCACTTTTCAGGTACCTGCTCTTGGGAGATGAAAATACTTTGATGCGGATGTGCCGGGCTCTCCTCGCTTCTTTTGGGGTTTGTTTGTTTTTTTGCCTCCCGCCCCTTTAAGAGAAGGAATCAGGAAGTGACGGGGTCGGAGCAGCTTCTTTTTTCCCTCCCTCCCCTCACGCAGACAGGAGCAAGGAAGTGCGGAGGGGTGTGGACGGAGGAACAGCAACGAACCCCCAAGATCTCTGGTCCGAATTTAAGGGGGCAGCGGATCTTAGGGGTCGTGTGAAAAGAGCCTGAAAAAGACAGAAGTTAAAGATTTTTTGGGGGAAATCTAATTTAAAGGTGGTTAAGAAAGTCCGCTACCTAGGTATCTATCTCACTGTAAAAACTAGCATCCTCATTCAAGACAGCTATTATATGTGTGTGTGTGTGTTGTGTCATTACAGTCGTGACTGACTCTTCATGACTTCATGTCCATGCAGTTTTCTTGGCAGGAATACTGGAGTGGCTTGCCACTTCATACTCCAAGCGCCTACAGCACCTGGTATTCCCTGGTGGTCTCCCATCCAAGTACAGTGGACCCTCATATAACAAATGGTTTGTATAACTTAAAATCTGTACAACATAAAAAATTCTGGGGATAGGAGATATTTGCTTAACAGAATAGTCTATGGGGCGAATCCATACAATATAAAAATGGTCACGATTAGGGATTACTATGTTTTCAATGCATTTCTATAGGAAATTTGTATAAAGGAAATTTTGCTTAACATAATTTCATTTGGAATGAATTAATTTCTTTATACAAGGTACCACTGTACTAACCAGGGCCGACCGTGCTTAGCTTCCGAAACCCGGCAAGATTGGATGTACTTAGGGCATCTAGACAGCTCCAGACAGCTATACTAAAGTAATAAAAGAGATACAAATGGAATTAAACTCAGTGAAAAAATCTACAACTGTCATTTATGGGAATAATAGCAGCAATAAAAATGAATGTATTACCAAAACTATTATTCCTGTTCCAAACATTAAATTATTATTCCTGTTCCAGTCCTTAAATCAACCAAATTACTGCGAGACTTGGATAAACAAATGAGAGGATTTATTTGGAATGAAAAGAAACCCAGAATCAAAATTAAAGCACTGCAAGACAAAAAAGAAAATGGAGGTTTGCATTACCAAACTGGATGCTATAGTATAAAGCCCACTGTCTG
Organism: Phrynocephalus versicolor; assembly: GCA_023846285.1. Classification (NCBI taxonomy): domain Eukaryota; kingdom Metazoa; phylum Chordata; class Lepidosauria; order Squamata; family Agamidae; genus Phrynocephalus; species Phrynocephalus versicolor. The sequence goes on from JAHTLZ010000016.1 coordinate 77,789,339, forward strand.
GCGTGGCTAATAGAGTGGATGACTCTGGAAGATAATCAACTATTATTGTTAGAAGGTTTACCTTGAATTTGGGATGGCATGCCTACCTATGGTACAGAAAAGTTAAACTCAAAAAGACTTTGCAAATCACTGTACAAGAAACACCCTGTTGTGGCTTTGGGACTCATTGAAGAACTCTATCTATACAGTGGTACCTCAACTTACGAATTTAATCCGTTCCAAATGCATGCTCTTAAGTCGAACTACTCTTAAGTCGGGGCACCTATCTAAAAAATTGGGAAAAATAAGCTAAATTTTTTTTTAATGAAAAATATATTTGTACGTCAAGTGGGCCATATCTAAAATTTGTAAGGCGGCAGTTAAAACACCAACAGTTTTCTGCTCTTAAGTCGAATTGCTCTTAAGTCGAGCTGCTCTTAAGTTAGGGTACCACTGTATAGCAATGCCACTCTGGGTCTCCCCACAATTGGTGCATACAAAACCCTCTATAGTACAGGAAGGATAAACTCTGAGATACAAAGACTTGTTAACAAAAAATATTACAAGTAAAATAAAAAAAAGAATTACACGTACAAAGATTTAGAATAGATTGGTGGTTGGAAGTGCAAATGAAATTTTGGTTTGGGAACAATAAGAAGCAATGCAGCTTCTCAACTCAAGAAGCTGACTTAGATAAAATCATTATTTCGCCTAACGAAAAGTTAATTAAAAATTATAGTTGTTTATAAACTAGACAGGTAGAAGATAAGATAATAAAAGAATGTATGATAAGATGGCCACAGGAGCTTAAGTTAGACATTCAGTTGGTTGAATGGGAATAATTATGGAAAGTTAAAATTAAAATTGCCAAGTCAACAACATTTAAATAAAAATTTTATAAAATGTTCTATCGGTGATATTCAACACTGATAAGCTGTTTAAAATGTATAAAATAATCTGATGTTTGTTAGAAATGTAACAAATCTTGACAAAAAAAACAGTTAATTCTGAAGGTGCTGAACTATGCAGAAATGGACAAGATCTCAGCATTACTGAAACCAAATGAACATTACGAAGATTTTAATGAAAGATGGCATGATTTCTATACATTTTAGATCAATATTATAAGTTAAACAAAGTTCCCTGTTTAATTTATGTGTAATTGAAATAGTTAATGATCATATACAGTAGTACCTTGTATAAAGAAATTAATTCGTTCCAAATGAAATTATGTTAAGCAAATTTTCCTTTATACAAATTTCCCATGGGAATGCATTGAAAACAGAGTCATCCCTAATCGCGACCATTTTTATGTTGTACGGATTCGCCCCATAGGCGATTCTGTTAAGCAAATTTCCCCTATCTCTGGAATTTTTTATGTTGTACAGATTTTGTGTTATACAAATCGCTTGTTATACGAGGGTCCACTCTCTCTCTCTCTCTCTCTCTCTCTCTCTCTCTCTCTCTCTCTCTCTCTCTCTCTCTCTCTCTCTCTGTGTCTTATATATATAAGGCTAGAATTGTTCCATGGTTTTTTCCTTTCCATGCTTTTTTTGCAAACTATAAATATATGCAGAGAGAGAGAGAGAGAGAACTTGTTTGCAGTTCCCAGACCTTATTGTGACAGCTGAACTGTCTAAACATCTATACTGTATATCTCTTTGTACTTCACTAATGGCTGGCTATCTGCATCCCCAAGCTCCAGGATTCTCTCTACCCCTGACAGTTAAGGCCTAGGAGTTTAATTATTACACAGCGAATACATTTTAAGAGTGCCCCCTGAGTTGATTATTCATGTCCTCTCCATTTGGCCAGGTCTCAGGTCACCCAAGGATATCTGGACGGAAGCAAGATTATGTGCCCATAACTGGTGCCAATTTGAGGGTATGTCAACGTCTGTGCCCTGCTGCTCACCTGAGCCCTCTTGAACCTTGATGTTTCTTTCAGAGTACATTTCCATGCAACATCACCAGTTGATGGTCCTTGGTTTGGCTTTGTGTTCTAAGTCCCAGCGAAAACAGAAAGTTTGATGTGGTATGAACTGGGAAGATTATGGGGACTAAAAGGCAGCAACAGAGGTGTATCGATACATTTGCAACTGGCATCATGATAGTTACCATAGTCAACATCTTCCATGACAGTCCAAAACTTGAGGTATCAGGATTGGTCTATATTGCCCAGAATAGCAATTTGCTATGTGGCCCTTTGACCAAGTCAGATGGACTGGTCCAACTTTCAATGGAAGGTGTGCATTAGCCTTAATGTTCTTGTCACTGTGGAAGTTGGTTGTCCCTCTATTTGTATGCCTGTCCCAAGGGTGTGTCCAGACCAACCTACTTCTAGTAACATGGGCCAGTGTGCCTGCAATGAGGGTAGGTATGGGGGGAAAGCTCTCCCTGGATGTTCCTGATGCCTCAGGCTCGATGCCCTGGCCTCCTCTGTCTCATCCTGGTGCTGGCATTCCTTTTGGCATCTTCTCCACTTATGTTGGAACAGAGTGGGCATTGGTTTGCTGGATTTAGCAACCATTTTTTGTAGTTTCTTGGGGTGATGGATGCTCTCCCCTCTTCCCAGTACGATGGCTGGGGGTTCTTGTATTTTTCCCCTTCCCCTTCAGGAGCCCTCAATTGCACTAGGACCCCTCTCCAGAGATCCTCCTTATAGATATAGCCCCATTTCCCAGTGAGCTCTAAGAGGCTCCAATATGGTTCTGAGACGTCCCCCTGAGCATCTCTTCAGAGCCCTTCTTCCAGGTCTTCCTCCTCTTTAGCAGCTCTTCTGTCTGAAAGCTGTGCTGCTGATAGTTTCTCTCTGTTGGGAGTTCTGCTGCTCCTCTTGGCAATGTGGCCTTTTCATCTCCCATGCACTGGGGCAAGCCACTTTCCTTCTAGGGGTCATTTCCCTTCAGGGTCTCCACCACCAGATCCACAGGCAGGGCCTAGGCTTGAGATCCACTCTCCTGGGAGTGGAGCTTCCCCTACCATCTATTCACCTTTCAGTTCTCCTGACCTCCTCACTGGTGTCTCTGGGTAGCTCGGTTAGTGCTCCAGGCCCTGGGTGGGAGTGCAACGCCTCTCCAGGAGGGGTGTCTTTGTTGCTGTCCTATTCACAGTTTCCACAACAGGTCGGGGTCTTAGTCTGGGAGTAATCCATAGCTCTGCATTGTCACTGAAGTTCCCGTGGCATCAGCAATGAGGGGTGCTTTTGCACAATTTCACATGTACCAGGTACAGCCTTACTTAAGTTGATCTAATTTAGCAACAGTCATCCATACCTGAATTACATCACATCTTGACTACTACAATGTGTTCTACATGGGGTTACCCTTGAAGATGGCATATGACTCTGGTACTAAAAATCCTGCATGGCTTGTGAATTGCTTATCAGGGGCAATTAAAGGTATTGGTATCAACCTTTGACATTCTAAGTGGCTTGGGTCCTTGATTTCTAAGGGACTGCTTGGCTTGTTATGAACCTGTCCAGCTAGAACAAGCTCCCTTAAAAACAACAACAATTTCAGAGGGCCACGTAACAAACACACGAAAAATGTTTTTTCTTCTTTCTTGTGTGGCTCCCAGACTGCGGAGACCACTGTCTTCAGAACTGCAACCATTCTACTCTAGCTGATCTTAAGAAGGTAACAAGAACACACCTTTTTGGAATGGTGCATGATGTTTAACCTGCCCTGCTGTGTTGTTTTTAACCATATGCTTCACTGATTTTAATGCATTTAGTTGACTTTAATTGTTTTTCCAGCAGAGCTGGTTTAAAACAATGTTCTGATTTTAAAGTTAAATCTGATTGTACTTTTGGTCATTCTTTTCTGAAGACTGCAATCCATCTTGAGAGTTACTTTCTAGTGGAAAGACAAAGTGCAAATAAATAAATAAAACAAGCTTCCAAGAATATACCTGACTACAAAAACCCATTTCTGTGCCAGCGGCTCTGAGGGTTGCAGTGAAGCTCAGGGAGAACGGAGGAGCACAAGGAGAACAGCCAACGTCATATAGACCTTACTACCCTGAAAATCTCCATGCTTTGACCACATAAGCCCTCGCTCTTTGGTACCTCTGGTGCCAGAGGGATAAGTAGAGTGGCCAAGAAAGTGCAGATGTTAAAGAGGACAGAACAACCTGAAAAGCAATTTTCAAGCACTTGTGTGTCAGAAAGCATCACTTTGGCGGAAGATGAAGGCTACACATCCCCCACTTCCAGGAGTGAGAATGTGGGGATAGCACAGGTGATGCTCCAGTTGACAACTTAGCTCTTACCTCACGCGTCCTAGCAATCAAAGTTTCCAACTCCCAGAATTCCAAGCCTGTACATTGCCAATGACAAAGGACTGTGGGAGTTGTGGTCTAAAACATTTGGAGGGCCGAAGTTTGGACACCACTGCCCTGCAATATAAACAAAAGGTAATCTACCTGTTCCTTACAAACCATGAGAGAGTTTAAAGTATTTCCCTGCTTGCAGAGGGAGTAACAAGGTGTTAAGATAATCGCTCCCTGGACCCCAGCCTTTCCCTGAAGAGCCCTGTCCCCATCCCTCACTGTTCATTTCCTGTGCAGTACAATAATCCTTCTCTCAAGCCCCGTCTTTCCTGTTGAGCCTAATGAAAGCTGTCTGGATGCAAGAGGGCGGTGGAGGGGGAACCCTGCATTCCAGACAGCCGCTCACAGGAGGGGAAGAAGGCCTGGGATCTGGGGCCAGTTTACTTCCCCTGCAGCCATCTGTGACTGCAAATGGATGGACTCCCTGAACTGTGTGGGCTTGGAATGTGTGGAGCCGCTTATTGCCAGCAGCTTTCTCAACCAGCGGAACTGTCCCCTTTTCTTGTGGCGACTGGCTGTAGAGAAGCACTCCTGGATGAAATGGGACCTTCTGTGTAAACTCTGCCCAGCCTTCTGCAAACCTAGTTTCCCCTTCCAAATATTTTGGACTGAAGTACCTCTTCCCCCCTGCCAAAAACTGAGGGGTGGGGGTGGGGAACTAGCTAGGAGAAATGTTTGTTGCATTATAATATGTTGAGTTTTTAAGGCGCGACACGTTTCTCAGCTGTTTTCTCACAACGGTAACAGCCTTTGCACATCCAGTCCAGCCCCTTCCAAGGAGGCCCCGTGGGGAACTGAACTCCCAAACCTCTGACTTCACACTCAGAGGGATCTAAGCCACGATTCTATCCATCAATTCAGGGTAACATGACTATCTATCCCTCTCGGAGTTCCTGCACATGCCATATCCCTCATCTAGTGTGTAACTGCAGGCCTCTTTTGGTATTTCTCTTTCACGTTGTGGAGGTGGCTGTCTTTAATTACGGAAGCGGGTCAGGGAAGAGAAGGTGCTGATCAGGTTCAGGATCCATTGGGCACATTCTCATGTGTTACTGAAAGCCTTCCTCCTCACACCCAACCTCCCGGATCTTTAATGATAATGTAGAACCATTTTCCCTCTAGCTGTGCCCTAAGCACATCCGATCTCGCCTGAATTCAGAAGCTAAGCAGGGTCGGCCCGGGTTAGGATGGGCGACCACCAGGGAATATCAGGTGCTGGAGGCACCTGGAGTAGGAACTGGCAAACCACTCCAGTATTCCTGCCAAGAAAACTCCATGGACATGGGGTCACGGAGAGTCGGTCACGACTGTAACGACACAACACACACACACACACACACACACACACATTTTTAGCTATAAAACATGGACATTGTATACAAAAAATAACGGTTGTATCCACCTTGCAGAAACTACCTCTTGATAGTCAGATTCACTCTGTTCCCTAGCGAGAGAGCAAATTTTGTCCTCAGGTGGATAATCTGCACCTTTGTTCCCAAAATGCCATGAAATGATTGCCAGAGATTGACAAATAAGTCCTAATGTCCAGGGGTTGGGGCCACCCAGGCATATACCTGAACATAGATACTCAGTTTATTATTTTTATTTTTAAAGCACATGTTTTCCTCCAACAAAATGGTCATGCAAAATGTGGTTAGCATAAGGGCAACAGAAGCAAACTCCACTTTAACTCTGGTAATCATTTTTTTCCCCCAAATATTTAAGTGAGTTTAAAATATATACTGGAGTAGGAACTGTCAAGTGCTCCAGTGTTCCTGCCAAGAAAATTCCATGGACATGGGGTCACAAAGAGTTGGTCACAACTGTAATGACACAGACTCATAGAGTTGGAAGAGATCCAGTTTAACCACCTGCTATGCAGGAACCCCCATCAAAGTACGTTTCTCTTTGTTGAAACTCATTCCATTAGTGTTGGCCCAGTGTTCTAGTCTGTCAAGGTCATATTGGATTTTTATCCTATCCTCTAGAGAATTAGCAACTCCTCCCAATTTGGTACCATATGCAAATTTAATCAGTCTGCTCTCTATTCCTTAATCCAACTCATTAATAGAGATATTGAATAGCACCGGACCCAGAACAGAATCCTGGGGCACCCCCCCCCAGTCACCTCTCTCCATGCTGAGGAGAAGCCATTTATGATCACCCTTTGGGTATGATCAGTCAACCAATTACAAATCCACCTGACAGTAGCACTATCTATCACACATTCTACTTACTTCTTTGCAAGTATATCATGGGGAACCTTATCAAAGGCCTTACTGATATCAAGATAAGCAACATCCACAGTGTTCCCATTATCCACCAGGCCTGTAATTCTATCAAAGAAAGAGATCAAATTAGCCTGGCATGACTTGTTGTTGAGAAACCTGTGTTGACTTCTTGTAACAACAGCATTGCTTGTTAAATAATTACAGACTGTCTGTTTAATAATCTGCTCTAGAATTTTTCCAGGAATAGATTCATGATGACTGGGTGGCAATTATTTGGGTCCGCTTTTTTACCCTTTTTGAAGATAGGGACAACATTTGCCCTCCTCCAATATATGGGGACTTCCCCTGTTCTCCAGGAATTCTCAAAGAGATATCATTCATGGCTTAGAGGAGTAACACTTCTAAATATGTGCTAAACTTGTAATCTTGCCTGACCCGCAGTGTTCTGCTTCAGAACTAGAGTATAGTCTTTTTCGGCCTACAGCTTCCAGAAATGGTCAGAGACAGTTCTGGGAGTTGTAGATTTCCAAAAAGAAAAAGAAAAAGAAAAGCATGGGGACATTTGCAAAAGCTTCTGTCTTTCTGGAAATGAGTGGATCGTGGGGATTGGAGTTATTATGCATGAGATAATATTGCATCTGTGCCTGATATGCATATCAGTCCCTAATTATCCTGGTAAACTTATATAGGCTCTTTGTCTCTCTATTTCAAAATCTGGAAACATGACATTTTGGACCTACTCCCACTATAATCTGAAAAACAAATGTTTCCAAGTTCTGTTCTGACCTTACTAGCATTGTTGAATTGACCAGCATGTAAACTGATCCCAACATTCTCTTCAATTGTATTTTTCTCCTCCTGAGTTAAGGAGTGTTTTTGTTTTTCTTCAATGGTCATTGCACAACGCCTAAGAGACTGATAACATTTGGCAGTAGAAAGACCATATCGGGAGAATGATGTTCCTTTCCAGGAACTACAGTGCAAGAAGGATGTTGACAAACTGGAAAAGGATTCTGGGGAAAATTATAAAAGGACCACAAGACAAATCATGCAAGTGAACATTGCACAAACCTGGCCTCTTTTGCCTACCAAAAAGCAGTTAGAGCAGAAATAAGTTTACAGCTTTCCAAATATTTATACAAATGTCAGAAAGAAGAAAGAGAAACAATTGATCACCATACCTACCCAGGGTGAGGCCAGAAGCAGGGCATGTCATGTAAAACAAGCGTTTGGGGTGGGTTCACCACCCAGTCAACAAGGTCTCTGCTCCCTTAGGCTACCACATTTTGAACTCTGCTGCCCAGTCATTGAGGAAAGAGAAGTGCCCAGTGCCCACCAATAAATTTCATGCATTACAACCAAAGATGTTTGTGTTATGACAGAGGTGTGTGTGTGTGTGTGTGTTCTTCCTGTTCGTTTGTTCCATTTCAGACATTATTTTACAGTACAAAACCAGAGGTAGCCATGTTCGTCCAGAAGAAGGACCCATAGAAAGAAAAAAAACTAGGTATGCATATGATTTTATGGTATTTTACAATATATTCTGGCATGTATAATGTGGTTAGTACATGCACTGCAGTTCAAAATCACAAGCCGTGTGTCTCTTTGACAGAAGAATATTTACGTAATATGCAATTTTATAATTATAATTTTAATTCTGTTTTGTTCCGCTCCTGAAGAAGGCCTCTGGCAAAATGCGTCGAGCCAGAGCTTTTTAAAAATTATTTGAGAGAGACTAAAGGTCTTTTCTACTTTTATACATCCTGAGACTCCATCTCCCATTCATATTTGGACTTCTGTGAATGTACAAGTTCCTTTTCCTTTGTTCCATGTCAGAAATTATTTTAGAGTACAAAAACATGTTTGTTCAGAGGAAGGATCCTTCCCTTGCAACACACACATACAGTTTGGCAATAACTTTCCTAGCCCACCCCCTCAAGTGAAATGCCACAGGAATATGAAGACTCTTGATTTCTCCCAAGCTCTTTGCCAGAGGATAATTTTACAAATTTGTTATGAAGCTTGTATCCTTGTTGTAACTGCAGCCTTCATTGGAGTGAATAATGGCTGTGAGGGATGTCATATTTGTTGGGGTCATTTATAACTATTTACCAGTTTAGTTTGCAGGGGTTTTGTTTAACAATTCTGCATAACTGTAGGGTAAATATGTTTATTAAATATTACTACAAATATAATCAGCAAAAGAGAAGGAAATGCCTATGACAGAGATGAGTTGCAGCACCATTTGCTGTTTATTTAGAACAAAGCCACACAGAATTCCATTAGCTTTGAGGTAAATGTGTCTAGAACTGCAGCCTCAGGCAGAATCCTACACTACACCCACATACAGTATATGTATTTTTGGGAAAGAGGCTTGCAAAGGATTCCACCACATGGCCCAAAGTTCAAGTGGAAATAATAACTTAACACAGATACATAATTATACATCCTGGGTTCTCTTTTCTGTTTTTGTCATTTAGTTGATTGGCTGCCTGTGATGTCTGTGCAACAGCAATCTGGATCTTGCTTTTCAAGCAGAAGGAGAGAGCGTGAAAATGTATTACCCATTTGCTGTCAGGTTGCCTTAGGCTTATGGCACTCCTATGAATGGGTGACCTCCCAAATGTCCAATCTTCATCAGCCCTTCCTCAGGCCTTTCAAGGCTGAGCCAGTCCATCCTTATCAACAGCACTGTGAACTAATTCCCAGTAAGGTAGGTGCAGCAGTAAAATCAACTGGCATTAGAGCATATTCTGGACACCCGAGACTCTGCCGAATTTAATGTAACAAAAGTTTTGGGGACTGCAGCCTCGTGGCAGAGTGGTTAAATGGCTGTACTATAGCTATAACTGTGCTCATGACCTGGGCTTCAATCCCAGGTAGCAGGCTCAAGGTTCACTCAGCCTTCCATCCTTCCGAGGTCGGTAAAATGAGTACCCAGGTTACTGGGGGGGGGGGGGAATGCACAGCCTGCATACTGTAATTAAATACTGTAAACTGCCCAGATACTACTTGAAGTGGCATGGGGCCAGTAGTAGGGGCTGTATATAAGCAGAACACTTTTTGATCAGATGCCTGAAGCATGACATTAGAGATGTGCTTTCAGGCACCAGGAGACCGAATTACATGTGAATCAATGGAATTGAAGTGACATACAAAATGGATTTCATTTTAATGAAATACTGTATAGGAGAGAAGAGAGACCAACCCTTTCCTGCACTAAAAGGCAGGTGGTTTCATGCAAACGACGTCTGGAGGAGCCACCAGGATTAAACCAGCCTTCAACTACCTCCAGAGGCACGCTGGTAATTTGGACAACGGTGGTGCTTGGATCTGCTTCGATCCTTGCTTGATTACTACGATATTACTCAAGGGTAAGGGGGGGAGAGGGGGGGCTGTCTTTAATCATTCGGTTTCCGCACCCCCAGCTTCGTCGTGCAAGGGAGGGAAATGACAGGCGAGGGGGTGGCGGACCAGTCAGTGGGAGGAGGCGACGGGTGCAGGGCGGCTTGGGTGGCCATTCCCGCTTCGCAACACTGGAAAGCCTCTCCTCCTGGTCGGAATCCCTCAAGGGGAGAATTCGAGGGTTAGGAGATGCCCTCGAAGGAAACCGCCTCGAGATAAGGAGATCTTCGAAACATCTGATCCTCGTCTAAAGGTCACTCTATAGAAGCCGAAGGCCGGGGAGCAGAAAAAAGGGGGTGAAGAAGTCCGCGCAGGAGAGGGGGGGGAGAAGGGTGCAGACTCGGGGTGCCGGGCAGGAGACGCTTAAATGGAAGCGGGGCGGCCACGTGACCCGGCGCCGCTCCGGAGGTCTCTGTGCACGTGGATCCCGGCGAAAAGGCGCGAGAGAGGAGAATTTGTTGGGGGGGGGGGGAGAGGGAAGGGAGGGGGTGCTTGCTTTCTGGGAGGTCATGTGACCTCCCCGCCTCCCTCTCCTTCCCTCCCTCCCTCCCTCCCTCCCTCCAGCTGTGGAGGCAGCCCAGCAGCTGGGTCGGGAGAGCTGCTTCCCAGCCTCTGCCGCAGTGGAGCTCGGCGGCGCCCGGTGGGGGGGACGGGACGACCGTAGAGGGAAGGAAGGGCCAGTGAGGGGGGGTCCTGGGGGTGGTGCTGCTGCTGGGGGAAGCCGAGAGGGCCGAGGTTTGGCGGCCCCGCATCGGTCGCTTGCCGCTGAGAGGGGAGAGGGAGGAGGAGGAGGAGGAGATGGACGCGGCGCCTTCCCTCTGAGCGACGACGTCCTTGGAGCGGCCGCGGTGCCAGCATGTGGCGGAGGTACGGGGGTGGGGTGGGGGGGATCGCCCGCCTTGGATCCGGGGTGGCGGGGTGTGTGTGATGGGGATCCCGCTCGGACGGGGTGCTGCTGCTCTTTTGCCCTCTGATGCTGCTGCTGCTGCTGCGTCGGCGGGGCCGGTGGTGGTGGTGGGGAGGACCAGGAGAGAGGCTGGAAGGCTGCTGGACAGACCCGCGCCCCATCGCGCCCCGGAAAGGCGCCCGGTTTTCTCTCCAGGCGCCGCCGCCGCAGAGCCTGCCGCCTGAGACCGAGGACGGCGGCAGGCGGTCGGGCCGGTGGTGCCGCTGACCGAGAAGCAGGCTGGCTGTTTTGGCTTGCTCTCCTCCCTCCCTCCCTCCTTCTCTCCCGCCCCCTGGGCGAGCCGGCTTGTTTTCCCCGCTTCAATCACAAACTTTCTCCCGGGCCCTCGTGATGCCGCTGGTCAGGGATCACAGGACCAGAAGTTACTGGTGACAGAAGTGGTGGCGGTGGGGTGTTGTGTGGTTGGCTTTTTTCACGTTGCGAACTGGCATCACGTTGTGGTGGATGACTCTGTGCCCAGGGGTTTGACGATTCCCCCCTTTCTCCTCCTGTTTCCATGTATGTATGTATGTATGTATGTATATATGTATGTATGTATGTATGTATGTATGTATGTATGTATGTATGTATGTATGTATGTATGTATGTATGTATCTATGTATCTATGTATCTATCTATCTATCTATCTATCTATCTATCTATCTATCTATCCTGTTTCCATGTATGCATGCATCTATACTTCCCAGCTTTCCGGAACTCTGGTATGGTGCCATTTCACACTGGGGAACCTGTGCGCCTGATGGGAGAATGACCCCTACAATATAAACCCTTAGTCTGCGGCTACTGGGGCCTAGACAAGGGATCCTGGACTTAGAACTGCAGAAAACTCTGGTAATAAAAAGTAACCATTAGGAAGAAGCTTCTAATGAAAACTGAGCCCATCCCCCAAACGGTTGCCCTCCGGATGCTTTGGAGTTTGGACTATATCCTTGATTGTGGGTGAGGGGAATTGTAGTTCTCACAAATCCCGCAAGGGACTTAGTTGAAGAAGACTGTAGGAGTTTGTGGAGGTTTCACCTCCTTTTTTGAAAAACCACAGCTTTGTGGGGTCTTGAAGCTGACCATGTTTCACTTGGCATAAGCTCTCATGGACTGTTAGCTTCCTTCATCTTCTGCCAAATGACGCTTGTTATTTGAGCAGTTGCTTTTGCTACAACAGATGCTGCTGCCCCCCATCTTGGACATTCACATGCTTCATTCACAGTGATTTTTATATCTTTGAACCCCAGGTCCCCTACCTAGGCATAGACCAGGCATGGGCAAGGTGAAGTAATCATGTAGGGTGGTGCATCTAGGTAAGAAGAATGAATTGCACATATATAGGATCGGAGATATAGCTGCCTAGATGCCCTAAGCACATCCAATCTCGCCTGATTTTGGAAGCTAAGCAGGGTCGGCCCGGGTTAGTACTTGGATGGGAGACCACCATGGAATACCAGGTGCTGTAGGCGCCTGGAGTAGGAACTGGCAAACCACTCCAGTATTCCTGCCAAGAAAACTCCATGGTCATGGCGTCACAAAGAGTCGGTCATGACTGTAACGACACAACACACAGGATGGGAGATACCTGGCTGGAAAATAGTACCTGTGAAAGGGATCTGGGAGTCTTGGTGGACTACAAATTGGACATGAGTAAGCAGTGTGATGTGGCAGCCAAGAAAGCCAACACGATTCTTGGTTGCATCAACAGAAGCATAGTGTCTAGATCAAGGGAAGTGATAGTACCACTCTATTCTGCTCTGGTCAGACCCCACCTGGAGTACTGTGTCCAGTTCTGTGTACCTCAATTTAAAAAGGATGTTGACAATCTTGAATGGGTCCAGAGGAGGGCAACTAAGATGATTGAGAGTCTGGAAGAAATATATTACGAGGAGCGGCTTAGGGAGCTGGGAATGTTTAGCCTTACAAAAAGAAGATTGAGAGGGGATAGAATAACTAAACTATGCTTAAATATTTGAAACGATGTCACATTGAAGAAGGGACTGGTTTGTTTGCATGTCTTCAGAGACTCGGACTTGGGGCAATGGTCTCAAACTACAGGAAAAGAGATTCAATTTAAACATTAGGAAGAATTTCATGACAATTAGAGCTGTTCAGCAATGGAATATGCTGCCACGGAGGGTGGTGGAGTCTCCCTTCTTTGGAGGTTTTTAAGCAAAGGCTGGATGGCCATCTGTCGGGATTCCTGTGATGGGGGTTCCTGCATGGCAGGGGGTTGGACTAGATGGCCCTTGAGGTCTCTTCCAACTCTACGATTCTATGATTCCTAGTAATTCCAATAAATTTTTGGCACAATCTCAACTTGGGATGGTCTTCCAATCCTGATTTTGGCCATGCTTAACTCAACATATTGCCCCGAAAGGAGTGTGGCCTTCAAGCAGGAGGATGGCTTTTGATATCCTGGCTTTGGACAGCATATGGCTTCCATGAGTGTGATGTGGTATAGTGGTTATATGGCTGGACTGGAGATTTGGGAAATCTGGATTAAAGTCACCTCACTGGACCATGAAAAACACAGAGTGACCTTGGGTCACACTCATAGCCTCTCAGCTGGAAAATGTTGTTATAAGGTTGATCTGGGGAATTGGGAGAGAGAGCGCCAGATATGCCAGCTGGAGCTCACTGGTGGAAACTGAGGTATGGATCTCAAGAATAACAAGACCAATAATGTGTGTGTACTCTTGGTTTCTGTTCAGCTCCCCACCCCAAGACAAACAGAAGTCCTATCCGAAAGAAGGCTGAAAGGGTGTTAACATGAGCCCAAAAAGTATTTTTTTAAATGGAGTAGGCAATTAATCTTTGTCTGGAGAAGACCATCCTAGGATTTTAATTATGATTTAAAGGGCGGTGTTAAATAATAATTTGTATCAAAGTCTCTTCTGGCTTGAGGGAAGGGCCAAACTTTGCTTTCTTTCAAGGACTAAACTGTAGCATGGGACAACATACAAGGTTTTGTTGCCTATAATAATCTCTGGAAGTAAACAGCTTGGGAACTCTGATAGTTTTCTGCAGAGCTTGGGAATTTCCTTTTCTGGGTTGCAGATCCCAGAATTCCCAGGGCTGCTGGGGGTGGGGTGGGGTGGGAAGGTTTGTTGTTATTGTCGTTGTTGTTTGCTCTTTTAACTTTCCAAGCTCTCCTGTGTTGCTTTGGATTGCAAAGACAGAGTTCCAAATTACTGATTCTTCTAGCAAGGAGGTAAAAGTTTCTGAAACTCTGAAAGTCTCTCTCTTCCGTTTTTATCTGACCCCTGCCTTGGAACAAGAGAGGAGAGTTTGACCTTAGGTTTGCTGTGGAATGGTGAGCAGGAGGTGATCAAGTGGTACTGTATTCCTATTCCTGAAAATGTGGTGTCAGCTTATCTAAGAGGCACTCAGAAAGCAGGAAATGGTCTTGGTTTAACTGTTGCCATGTCTTTGAAATCTCAAAAATATCAGAGTTCTCTGATAAGGTGGGCTGCTGGGATAACCAGGAGTAGACGGTTTATTACAGGAGAATTGTATGTCTTGTTTTGGATTTGAGGGACTACTAGGGGCATACTCTATATTTGGACAATTCGGTGCATATTTTGTTTGAGAAATGAGAATGTGTTTCACATGACCCAAAATGAATAGTATTGATGTTAGTGGCTCTCTGCATCAAATTCTTTAATGTATCTATTAATTCCATCACTGTGCTTGTTTTAGTTACAGTTTATCAAGGATTGTTCTGAACTTTTGAATCAGAGTGGTGATGTGTATAATAAAAAAAAGAAAATTTAAAAAGTTTAGGAAGCAATATAATTATCTGAAGAAAGTGAATCAGGGAGCCATGTACATTTCCCCTGTGTATTTACTGTTGGTGCTATCAGTGTTACAGATCTCAGCATTCAAAGGATTTGAATGAATCCCCGTGAATGAGTATCAGATCAATGCTGTTTCCCAGTTAATAGCTATCTGTCCAGGTAAATGAAAGAAGGAAATGCGCTGTACAGTGAAATGTAGGTTGTATCTATTTTTCTGTGGTTGTCGCTTGCATTGTCAAGGGAGTACTTTTGTTCTTACTTGAGGATGTGTTGATTGATTTGGAGAAAGACATGGGATTCCATAGAAGACACTCTGTGGCACATGCCTCACAGAACTCTTATCAAAATTAGCCCTGTAAGCATTTCATACAGGAAGCAGTACTCTTGAATCAGCTCTGCAGGAAACTGCTGGGGCCCTCAATAAAAATAAGAAATGCAGATCCTGTCCTTTCTCCTTCTCTCCCTTCTTGTTTTGGCAGAACCTGACTTTTGCAAAAATCAAAATAATTCATGGAAATAGGAGCATTGGTATACAGTGAGAACCTACACCCTCATTTTGAGTTCGGTTCCTTTTGTGTGGGTACAAGCACAACAGTCATCCAGTTCAAGTCAAAGGTCTGAGAAATGGCTAGGGGGTTGGCACTGGAACAGGAATGGCAGCAACTTAACAACATGTGATGCATGGGCACTGATATAGGGGAAAAGGCTGTGTATCGTGGAGCCAGGGACACTGAGATTGTCATTAATTGACAATAATGGAGGATGGATTTATTCCACTTGTCTAATATTGGTTTGTATTCAGACATTCCCAGCTGAAGTTTATAGCATCTCCAGGTGGGGCTGGAAAAAACATTGTCTACAATACTGGGCCAGATGGACCAATGGCTTCTTTATGAGTGCAGATATCTTAGTTCCCCTGGTTCCTTGAGTGTGGGGTGGATCAATCCATACTCTTGCATCTCCTGGCTGGCTGGGGTTGGGGATTCTGGGATTTGTAGTCTGGAAAAAGTTCCAATCCCAAAAGTTAACATAAGGTATGAAAGGCTAAGCTGAAGATGGTAAGGTGTGGTGGTGAAGGGAAGGGGCCTTCAAATTTGTCAGAAATAGTGAATTTGGCAGAAAGAAGGGAAGGAAAAGGTGCTATTAGAGAAGAAATAGGAGCATATATTAAAATTATTGTGGTTGTTATATAAATCACAAATCACAAAAAGTGCTGTTATTTTATCAGACACAATTATTGTACCAAGAGCTGCTAAGTAAAAAAATTGGTTTGCCATTTGAGGACAAAAATAAATGTGTAGTCATTGCATAAATGAGAAGGATAATGATTTGTTTCCAGACTGTAAACCCGCACAGCAGAGACAGAAAGCCGAGAAGCGCTTTCAAACCAAGTACTGGCCCTCTGCTTATGTACGGGTCTGGACCTGTGCTTTCCATTTGAACAAATGGATGTGGCATAGTTGGTCATTCTTCCAGGGTGGTCAATAGAGGCAGCAGTGGTGGTGATGGGAGGCCATGATTGATTTGAGCAGTTCTTAAATATGCCTGGAGAATTGGCAGAAGAAGTAATTGAGAGGAACCATCCCTTTCTAGCTTTACTTTGGGAAGTGGTTTAGGACCTTGATTATTTTACTTGGCTGGTAATTCTTCTGTTCACATGAAATGGTTGTTGATGGCCTTGCAAAAGAGGTGGGGTCACTATTTGTGTGCATGTGTGGGCGCCCTCCCGTCAGTTGTGACTTAGGACAATCCTCATGAATGCAAGGAAGTGGTTTTCCATTCCCTTCTTGTGGGGTGTGTCCTGGGACTGTGCAGCTTGCCCAAGGCCTCACTTGCTGGCTCTTCTAGGAGGCACAGTGAGGAATTGAACGCCCAGTATGTATAGTAGCTCCGCATCCAGATAGAACAGAACAGAATAGAATAGAATTTATTGTCTTTGTGTAAAATACGAGATTAAAAAGTGCCATCCAGTCCGCTCATTCACACACCCCAGTATAAAAATCCAAGACATAAAATTTACCATTTAAGATGCCAGAGGCATAGCTAGGGCTTCCAGAGCCCAGGGCAACAGCCAGTTTTTGCACGCCCCCACATTGCAAAATATAATTTGGATGGCAGGTGGGGGGCAGTAGGCAATTTGGCACCCCCTAATTGCTGCACTCGGGGTATCCTGCTCCCCTTGCCCTTCCCAAGCTATGCCCCTGTAAGACGCCTAAACTACGGAGCTATCCAGCCAGTTTCATTCATTCACTCATTCATTCATTTATATAGCTTGTATGCCACCACTACCCAAAGGTCTCTGGGCGGCTCACAATCAAAATAAACAATTCAGTTTCCTTTCCTTTGCTGGTTTCCTTGTCTGAAGAAATGGTCAGAGCTTGGCAGAGGACTCTCACAAGGCCGACTGTGATTTGGAAAGCTGTGTAGTCCAAAGGGGGAAAATGTACATTTCCCAAGCTTTGGAAGGGCTTTGGACTTGAGTTTGAAACTAATTTGCACCCTATTTTGACTGAATTAAAATGATACCGTGTTAATAACTCCACATATTTGCATTTGAGTGAGAAAAGCTATATGTTTAGGCAGCCTGGATCCAGTGTGGGTATTCTCTTCTGTTGCTTCATCCTAATAATGAAAAAATATAATTACTTCAGCATGTTTCCAAAAGATGATTATTTTTATTTTTTTGTGAAGAGCTGGGTATGTTGAATCAGCATCTCTGACATCTGGAAGCCATACAGGAACTGACACTTGTTGGTTCGTCTCTTATGAGTCCAAGGGACAGCTCAGGGTTTACAGGGGTCACATGGTGGCACGATCCAAAGCTGGATCTGTTGCAAAAATAATTGGAGCTACAGGGTGCCCTTTCCTTCTTTTTTTACGCTTTTTTTTTCACGCTTGCTTGCTAAACTTGCCAGGGTGAAGCCTTTCTAGAGGAAATCGACCTCTGAGGGGTTCTGAGGTGTTGCTAATGTTTTTCAGTATAGTATTATCTGATCCTTCTTGTACTGTATTTGGATATTGCACTCACTCTTATTAGAGCTATACACAGTCTTTTTTATGATGTAAGCCACCTTGGGTCCCTTTTAAGGAGAAAGGCAAGGTAAAAATGTTTTAAATACGTGGTAGTGTGGTGCAAAATGCAGTTGCCTGCTTCTTCTTCAATATTTGTACAGTACAAAGTGTTTGTAAGTTTTTAAAAGCTTTAGTCGAGTCAAGGTACAAATATGGAAAGAAGTTTATCTTGGATCAAAGGAGGCATCTGTGGCAAGTGACTTTGTAGCCTAGGGGGAAGTAACTATGAGTTACTTTACCAGAAAGTAAGTAGTTTAATGTAACTACATTGTTTATAACTATTAGTTCTCACATGCTTTTCATAAATTATTTCATAATTTTCATTAGGCCTAGCCAGCACACCCAATGGTGAAGGTTTATGGGACCTGCGCTCCAGTGATCCTTGGCACAGAGCTGTGTTGGAGCCATCGGGGGAGTGCAACCCTGTTGATACTCCTGGACCTCTAAGTGGTTTTCGACACCATCGACCAAGGTGTCCTTTTGGATAGGCTGGCTAGGCTGGGACTTGGAGGCACTGCTTTGCTGTGTTTCCACTCCTTCCTGGCTGACGGTGTCCAGAAGGTGATGCTGGGGAACAGTTGCTCTGCCCCGTGGCATTTACATCATGGGGTTCCGCAGGGCTCAATACTGTCCTCCATGCTGTTTAACATCTACATGGAACCACTGGGAGAGGTCATGAGGAGATGTGGGCTGAGGAGTCAGCAATATGCTGACGATACTCAGCTCTACCTCACATTTTCCACCAATCCAGGTGAGGCTGTTTCTGTGCTGAACTTGTGTCTGGGCCAGATAATGGACTGGATGAGGGTTAATAAATTGAAACTGAATCCAGACAAAATGGAAGTACTGTTAGTGGGTGCTCCACCAGACAGGCTAGAGGGCCACTTCCCTGTCCTGGATGGGGTTGCACTCCCCCTAAGGCACAGGGTCTGCAGCTTGGGGGTGCTCCTTGACCCCGGTCTAACTCTGGAAGCCCAGGTGGACTCAGTGGCCAGGGGTGCCTTTCTTCAGCTGCGGAAAATATACCAGCTCCGCCCCTACCTGGATGAACGGAGCCTCATGACAGTTATGCATGCAATTGTATTATCCCGTATTGATTACTGCAATGCGCTTTACGTGGGGCAGCCTTTGAAGATGGTCTGGCAATTGCAGCTGATACAGAACTGCGCGGCACAGCTGGTGAGTGGTGGAGCCACCAGAGATCATATCACACTGATTCTGCATAACCTTCATTGGTTACCAGTTGCTGCCCGAACCCAATTCCAAGTACTTCTTTTGACATCTAAAGCCCTAAATGGCTTAGGAGCTTGATACCTGAAGGATCGCCACCTTCCATATGAACCTACCTGGCAATTAATATCTAGCTAGGGAGCCCTCCTGAAAGAGCCATCCCTCAAGGAGGTGGACGGGATGGCTTGTATGTATAGGGCCTTTTGGCAGCTGCCCCCAGGCTATGGAATGCCCTCCCAAATGAGAGCCGCCTGGTGCCAATGCTGATGATGTTTCGTTGCCAGGTAAAAACCTTCCCGTTTCAGAAGTGTTTTAGCTGACATAGCATAGAATAGATTATGGGTCCTGATTGCAATTTTAGTGTTTTGTATTTAAATGTTTTAATTGTTCATTGAAATTTTAATGTTTTAATTGTTTTAACTGTTCATTTTAATTGTTAGCCACCCAGAGACCTTTGGGTAGTGGGTGGCATATAAGTTGTATAAATGAATGAATGAATGAATAAATAAATAAATAAATAAACTTTGCACTTTTGATATTTCTACAAAATCACCCTAGTAGTTCCTTCCAGAGGTTTGTTTAGTTCATTAAAACATTCTCATTCCCATAAAATCTTAGCTTCCACCCTAGAGAAGGGATTACAGTAATTTATTACACACTTAATTACTTCCCCTCTCCATTGAACCGTAGAAGACTTCTTAATGAAACTCTTAATTTTCTTCTGCTCCATAATAAGAGCTGAACTGAGCAAACTCAAACCAAGCCTTTAACAAGGCTAACTGGGCAACTGGAGTTGTGTCTTGGATCAATTTGCCACATACTTTGTTGCCTACAGTATAAACCTGCTGCAACAATCCTTCAGAGAGTCAGAGGTCAGTGGAAATGTTTATAACATTTGCAATCTTTGCAGTGGTATGTAACAAAAAACAATTATGTCCTTTATCTAAATACGGTGACGATTCTTTAGTCTTGTTTTTAAGTGATTATTATTTTTATTCATTTGGGAAGCTTGTGTCTTGGCTATACCGCGTTTCTTTGCAGATAGGGCCCCACATTATCAAGTACTCCTTGTATATAAGAAAAGTAAAGAAACTCTTTTCTGGAATATTCAGCTTTCTGCAGCCAGAAGACTTGAGTCCTCACCTGCAGTCAGAGGCAACACAGCCTCTGTTTATTCTTTCCTTGAGAATCCTTCTGGCCTTTCCAAACTCTGAAATGCTAAATGAGGTTAGCGAATTCTGCAGCAATGTGAGCAAATTTGTGTCACAATTGAATAGCTCCTTTGTGCCTAAGCCCAAGCACGCTTTTCAAAAATGTGACTTCTGTCTATATGAGGATTAGCTTGACTCAGTGAATTCTTCCTGGCAGGCAGGCATTTTATTTCTTGATAATTCTCCCTCCACCACCCCCTTTTCTTTGTTTAGCTCGCACGTCCAACAGTCCTTGTTTTCTTTTCCGGAGAAATAATTCTGATGGGGTTGGCAGCAGTGGTTGCAGACGTCCCCACCCCCCTTTGCCAGCTCTGCATTGCTAATGAATCACACTAGCAAGTAAATGATGCAAGACCAAAGTTATGCAGAGAATACAGGGTTGAGGTTTTCTTTGGAGTGGGTAGTTAGTCATGGGGGGGGACCTTGTTTGAGTACCTTTCATTTGGGATGTGGTAAATTGAGCAATATCCCCAGATTTTGGGGTAGGCCCCCCCCCGCTCCATGACCATCCCCACCCCCCACCCCAAATGGCCATTGGCCTCAGATGTCTATGGCTTTCATGAAGGCACAGACTTCTCCTTTTCTACAAAAAGATCTAAATAGTGTTTGATTGCTGAAGACTTTATCATTCATTTGGTCTGGTGGCGAAGTGGACTGATGGGATGGGGGGGATAAGAATCCCCTGACTTATTATCTATACAGTATCTCAGACTATCCTCTTCCTCTTTTTCTAGCACAGCTTGTTGCTTCTCTAAATTATTTAACGTGGTGGGCTGGTGCACCTTTAATAGATCTAATTCACAAGCATGTAGTCCCTCTCCTTCCCAAATGCAGTGTTTATCATCACAGTTAAGGAATACATTAGAGCCCTTTTCTACATTTCCGTCCCAAGAATTATCCTAGTCAGATTTTTTAAAAAGTGTTCTGCAAAGTGTTCTGCTTCTCTACCGCCCCATACCACTTCAAGTAGTCTCTGGGAGGTTTACAGTTTTTTTTATTACAGTAATGCAGGCTACACACTGCCCCCCCCCAGCAAGTTGGATACTCATTTTACTGACCTCGGAAGGATTAAAATTAAATTTGAATCTGATTATTCCTAGTGAGTTTTGCTAAATTTTTTCCAACTTTCAAATGGAACACATGTTTTTTTGTATCACACACACACACACACACACACCATTTCCTCAGGCAAGCAGGGACTTGTAGTCTCTATAGAGCCAAATTGAGGATGTGGAGTGGGGTAGCCAAGGACTGTGCTGCTTCGTTTGATATGCTGGGTGTTAAACCGTATCTGGGACTTTGAAGCAGTCTTAACACCAGCCCTGCCTCCTGATACCATCATTTGGTGTATTCCATCTCACCAAAAAGATTCTCAGTGCCTGATAGACTACTACATCCTCTATCAAGATTGCATTTTTGGTACAATGCTTTGATAAAGATAGCAAGTTGCTATCGAAAGCTTAGCTTACATTTTTTGTTTTAGTAGTGACTAATAAAGGTATCACCTAGCCTACTTTAAAATTTCTTTTTTTAGAATAACTCACACTTTTTTTTTTAGGTAAATCAGAGTTTGGAAAAGTCAGTATTGTGAGCTGCAGCTTCACAAATCTCTTAAATTAAACAGCTCACATGAGGGATGTAGCACAATGTGTTTGGCTTCTAAAGGCCTTGCCCTAGTGTAAGAGCACTCCTTCCATTTGTTGACATTGTATCATCAGGTGACCTCAAACATATATGGCAACCCTATGAATGAGAGAACCCCAGAATGGCCTGTCATTAACAGCACTGCTTAACTCTTCAAGCCTGCTAGTTATTTTATTAAGTCTTCCTATTTTCCTACTATCTTCCATTTTTCCTATCATTATTGTCTTTTTCTTGTCTACTCATGATGCGCCCAAATGATAAGTGGGTCTTAGATCAAAGCAAGCCTCAATCTAATCATATTTTGCTTCTAGGTAGAGTTCAGGCTTGCTTTGATCCAAAGATCCACTTGTTTTTATCCTTGGTGGTCCAGAGTATTGACAAAGCTCTCCTCTAAAACCATATTTCAAATGAATCAGCTTTTTCATGTCGGCTTCGTTTGCTATCCCAACTTTTGCATCTACAAATAGTAATTAGGAATACTTCCATATCAGCAGAAAATTGCCCAGGGAGAGATCTTGCAGTGCTGCACCAGTTTCAATACCAATTATTTTGGTATCATCTTAAACATCGGTCATCAGTGCTTCTTATTTACACTGCTTCGTGGTTCAGGGTACTGTTTTACTTGAAATCAATTTTGAAATTGCAAAGCAAGGGTGGCCAGATTAGACATTGTTATTATCTTTCTGTCCCGCTCCCCAACTAATTTCTTCTCAATTTCTCATTCTATTCTAATATCTCTGGATATTGACCTCTTGGTGTTAATCCTAAAGCATAAAGAGGATTTTTCTCTCCATGGTGTGACCTGCTAGATGTCTGCCTTGTGTCCTATATCTGTTTTAGTTCCTGTTAAAAACCAGCAACATCAACTTGGCAGATTCAGGAGGGCTTGGGGCTGCCTGCTGGTTGTTAGAAATGTGGGTTGCATGAATTTGAACTGACAAACTGAGATGAGAGCTTTCTGCTATTTACTCCCTTGTGTGGAATGTGATCCCAGACAGCTGCTTGTATAGATAACATAGGGTGGATTGTAGATGTTGTGCTGGGGGTCTGATCTCACAAATCGTTAGTCATTATATGACAAAAGCATACCCTGAACTTTATTATACAGTAGTTGGCTTCTAAACGTTGTATCTTTTTTGTTTACTACTAGAGATCTCTGGATAACAACCGCAACATTTTCTTTTCTACAGATAATTTCCCTGTGGGGTTTCTTTTCTTTTCTTTTCCCCTCCTCCTCTCCCATGCATGTATTGTTACAATTAGAATAGAATAGAATCATAGAGTTGGAAGAGACCTCAAGGGTCATCCAATCCAAACCCCTGCCTACTTCCACCATATTCCCATCCAGCCTCTGCTTAAAAACCTCCAAAGAAGGAGACTCCACCACCTTCTGTGGCAGCCTATTCCACTGCCGAACAGCTCTAACTGTCATAAAATTCTTCCTAATGTTTAAATTGAATCTCTTTTCCTGTAGTTTGAAACCATTTCCCCGCATCCTAGTCTCAAGTCATGGAGAACAAATGTGTGCAGTGTTACCTCTACTTACAAATTTAACCCGTTCCAAATACATGCTCTTAAGTCGAGCAACTCTTTTAAGTAGAGGAGCCCTAGCTAATAAATAAATAATTAAATAAATCTGGGGGAAATGTTGTAAGTAGAGGAGACCGCAGCTAAAATTTGTAAGGCAGCAGTTAAAACGCCAACTATTTTCTGCTCTTAAGTTGAGCCACTCTTAAGTGCAGGTACCACTGTAGTTGTTTTATTATGTTTAACCAACAAGGGATTTATTAAATGCCTACATTCAGTCTCTCAGTCGTTTCACACGACCCCTAAGATCCGCTGGCCACTTAAATTTGGACCAGAGATCTTAGGGGTTTGTCGCTGTTCCTGTGTTCCCACCTCCTCTGCACTCCTGGCTGCTGTCTGCGTGAGGGGAGGGAGAAAAAAAGAAAGAAAAGAATGCCGCTCACCTCTGTTCTGCAATTGGGAGCTGCTCTGGGAAGCATTCCAGTCTCTTAAAGGGGCGGGGGGGGGGAGAAACCAAACAGAAGGCAGGAGAGCCCGGCACTCACTACGTTACATCCGCATCAGGAATTTTCACCCCCGGAGAGCAGGTACTTGAAAGGTGCGCTGGGACGCGCTTAGGTGGGCGTGGTCACACTTAATTTTTTGTAAACTCCGGAGCTGGTGGGGAAACAATTTTAAGCTCCGGATCTGGGAGCCATTTGCCGCAGAGTTTAGGGGTCGTGTGAAAAGACTCTCAGTTACACCAATTATTCTGTGGATGGATACTTGAGGCAGATTGGATTGAGGAAGGATTCCATTTTCTGTCTCTGGTCAAATTCTATATATAATTTCCTTGATCATCTCTGTCTCTTTAGATGGCTGCTCACATGATGTCCTCATTTACACAAAGGGTCTTTCTCTTTCTTTCACTCTTCACTGTGTTTTCTCTCTCTCTCTTTCTCTCTCTCTCTCTCTCACACACACACACACACACACACACACACACACACACAGAAGAGAGAGAGAGAGAGAGAGAGAGAGAGAGCATATACCAATGTATTCTATTTGGAACCTGGTGGTAGCAGTATTATAATAATGTCCAAACTGTGTTTTCCAGCGTCAGCTTGTGCGCATTGTAGTTGGCAAGAGAACACAGCATCTGGCAGTAGGAACAGCTGAGACGAAAGAGGGCATTCTTATGTACAGACAAGCAGACGTTTCCATCCAAGTGGGCACGGGAGGCAGGCAGGCAGACATTCACACATACAAACATATAAAGGCATTATCCCTAAGCACCCCCACCCTGTTTGTTCCTCCCCAACACAAACTGTTTGGAAACTTCAATGTGTCCAAAATGTTGCAGCCTGGGTGTTAACTAGGGCTGGTTATAGGGATGACATGACATAATCCCCCTATTACAGCAGCTACCCTGGCAGCCCATTTTGGGCACAATTCAAAGTGCTGGTTTTAACTTATAATGCCCCCAAATGGCTTAGGTCCGTGGACCCGAGGACTGTGTCTTCCTTTATGAGCCAGTGTGTTAAGATAGGGAAGGCCTTTCATTTTGTCCCACCACCCTCACAGGTTATGCTTGGTGTTGACATGGGAGAGGACCTTCTCTGCTGGTGCTTCCAGTCTCTGGAAGTCCCTCCCACAGGAGTCTGTCCTGTCCCCATCTTTGCTGACCTCCGGCAAGCAGGTGAAGACCTTTCTCTTCAGACAGACTTTCCCTGAGTGATTGGCTCTCCAAGAGGAGGTTTTGAATCAAGTGCTGTGCCTTGTTGCTTTGATTCTATTTTAGGTACTGAATTGGTTTGCCATTTTAATGTGATATTTGTTTGGTATTTTAAAATGCTTGTATATGTATTGTTTTCAGCTTTTGAACACTGCATTTTGATGATGAAAGCTGCCTTGGATCCTTTTTAAGGAGAAAAGCAGGTTAAAATACTTTAAATAACGAATAAACAAGCAGGCAAACTCAGCTGAGGAGTGGAAAAACAGGCATTACCACATGTTAGAAATATTTGCTCGTATCTGCTGCTGGTTCTTTCTGTACTTCGTTTCAGCGGAGGGCAGTCCACTCATTCACTCACGTTCATTTTCTCATTGTCTCTCTCCTTCCTGCCGTACACACTTGATCACTGCTGGGCGTTCAGTAGAGGGGAGACACAGGTGAGGCCCTAACTCTCTGACCGTCTCTGACAAGGAAGTGCGTAAGGCACCCATCCTAAACTCACTTGTGAAAGAGTACATGCCATTGAAGACAAAAGGGTTATTTTCTGAACAAACACAGGGCTATGGCTGCGCTTATCTAGCGCTCACACAAGCCTGGCAAAGCTATGCACTGTTTATCTTTCTCTGTGCCCTTCTTTTACAGTCCCAACTGTCCTTGCTCTTGTTTACTTCATTCACAGAATTAGCATCTCGGTCAGCACGGCTGTGAATTTTTGCTACTAGGATTTTTCAGAACTATTTGAACTTCTTTCTCACCTGCCTTTCGTACCTGCTGGACAGGATGTATTCCCTGCTTCCTTCAACCCATTCAAGCCCGTGCCTCATTGGGATCAATTGTATCTGTTTGCATGCCATCATAAAATAAAAGGAGAAATGTTTCCCTGATTGCACATGCTCATTTGCACAAATTAAACTACCACACACACACACACACACACACACACACACACACATTTTGTTGCTTTTTATTGCTGGCAGTGTTGCTAGAAGTTAAATGCACTCCCTGGGGAGGGCTTTGACCAGGTGGCCAGTGTGCCCATTCAGTCGGCTGCCCAGGCACTCGTCTCACTGTGCATGGGCAATTTTGAGCCCCCTGTTCTTCCTTGTTACAATTCTAGATCGTTTGACCAGACCTAGAGAGTGCAGGTAAAGGACCATCTTCTAGAAATGAGGACATGGCCCCTCTAAAACAAATGAGATGATAAGCCTCTAACTAACGGTAAGATAGTGGGGGCTTGACTGCATATTCCTCCATATAAGCCCCCTAAACTTAAAAACACTTAAAACTCTCCCTTGCCATAGGGAGCCTTTACAGATGAGATCAGTGGTTCTCAGCCTGTGGGTCCCCATATGTTTCTGGACTGCAGCTCCCAGAAGTCTTCATCACTAGCTGAGCTGGCCAGAATTTCTGGGAGTTGCAGTCCAGGAACATCTGGGAACCTACAGGTTGAGAACCACTGGATTAGATATACTCCAGCTACTTCACCGGCTACTTCTGAAAGCAAGGGCTGACTGGGAATTATCTTCAGATAATTGTCTACAATTATGACAGCATAATTTGTGTTATCGTTTGTCTTAACTGTTAACTGCTTTACTCTTGGGCAGGATCCAGATGAAAGGGTAAAGATCCTCCTACGATATGAGGAGCTTATTATTCAACATAATAGATAGCTTCTTGAATAAAAGGCTCAAGTTGTTTTACAATGGCAAAATACATTCACAGGGACATAGACTAATGAAACTGGGAGGGGCTTACAAGGACATTAGAGTCCAACCCCTTGCTCAAGGCAGGGATAAAAATCAAAGGGTGTCTGCCAGGTGGTTGTCCAAATTTCTCTTGAGTGCCTCCCGTGTTGGAGCACTTGCCACATCTTGAAGTAATTGGTTCCATTGCTGTACTGCTTTTACATTTAGGAGTTTTTCCCCTGATACTCAGCTGAAATCTGACATCCTGTAACTTGAACCCATTGTTGTGCGTCTTGCATTCAAGGATGGTTGAGAACAGATCCTGACCCTCCTCTGCCTTTCAAGTATTTGAAAAGTGCTATCCTTTCTTTAAAACGAAAACTGCAAAAACAGTATAGCTGTAACCTCTTCCCTCAATGACAACAAATCATTTGACCCAGTCCCTAAATATATTTGAATAAGACATCCTGCCCACTAGAGAAATGGGATAATCCAGTTTCTGTATCAACTGTCAGGCTGATTTTCTCCAAACAATTTACTTGTATTTTATTATATACCAATCTTTTCTCTCTCTCTCTCTCTCTCTCTCTCTCTCTCTCTCTCTCTCTCTCTCTCT
>JAHTLZ010000016.1:77816742-77842370 GCA_023846285.1 Phrynocephalus versicolor
TCTCTCTCTCTCTCTCTCTCTCTCTCTCTCTCTCTCTCTCTCTCTCTGTGTGTGTGTGTGTGTGTGTGTTTCTTGTCTTCCTGGGTTTGTAGAATTGTAGAAAGCTGTCCCATTTTTCTCAGAAAGGAGGAACACAAATGCATTTAATCAGGTGGATCTTCAGAGTGTATTAGTATACTCTTGGCAGTCATTTAGAACAACAGACATTTCCCCGGCTAAGATCATTTCCAGCCTGAAATGCATTATTGAATGTTTTTAAGAAAAACTCCCATCCGGTCTGGTGGGTGTGTTGTCTATGTATATGCTGATTTTATATGGAATATAGGAAGCAGCTTTTTAGAGAGCCAGACTATCGGCCCATTTAACTTATTGTTGTTTCCATAGACTGACAGCTGCTATCTGTGCTATTTCCCAGCCCTAATTGGAGATGCAAGGGGATCAAACCTGCAGCTTTCTGCACACAAAGCATATACAGTAATCTTATACCAATGAGATTCTTTGGAGTTATTCCACTGGTTTTGACTGAGGCCCGCTTTGACTGACTATAAGATGGAGGACTCACACTAGCTGTATTCAGACTGATGAAGATGTTTGGATGAGCAGCAAAACGTCTCTATCTCACAAAAAAGAAGTCCAGTAGCCATGACTCAACTTCCAGATATATTGTCCTTCAGTATTGTAAGCCACCTTGGGTCCTTTCCCAAGGAGAAAGGTGGGGTAAAAATGCAGTATTCAAAATAAATAAAAATAGTATTCCCTCCACACATAGAAATTCTTGACAGATTGCCACCTGTCCAGATTACTCTCCTGAGGTGCTCTATTGTATTCAACTTCCTTTGGGACTATTCCACGTACACTTATGCAGAGATGAGCAAAGTTAATATTTTTGGACTACAGCTTCATCCTAGGAGTTGTACTCTAAAACGTAACTTCTATTTATTTAAGACTACCTCCAAATCAGCTGATGGTGCATGGAAAGTGAGGGAGAGATCGTTTGAATTTTTTTTTTTAATCTAGAAGAATTTTGGTGGGTAGGTGTGTTGGCGTTCTGAGTGCCTCGTCTCTGCAGAACCTAGTTCAGAAGCTGGAAAGAGATTTGACTTCCAAATGGTTTTCACATCTTGCAATCCTATTTTAAAAGTGATGCAGACAACTTCCAACAGTACACTGCTCACAGAAGGTGCTTTTGATGTATGTTCAGGGAGGAGGACTTCCGGGATCTTCCTCCCACCTGCCCCATGGTCCACCCCATTCAACCTTCAGAGTAGCATTTTCATTGGGCTACTGGGTTCTACCGGCCAAGTTGGACTAGCTTACATCTGAATCCAGCCCTCTATTGATAGTCCTCTTTCGCAATCCTGAGTTTGTGTGTCTTTTTCTTACAGTCAAACCCAGTTTGAGGAGACCAGGCAAGCTGTGGTGGGACAATGGAAGCCCCTTGCACCAACCAACACAGGACAGGAGCTGCAGCCTCCAGAGCCTTCCATCAAGGGCCTGGGAGGTGGCAATGAGAACCAATCTATGGCACAGTTGAACGTCTCACGCTTGCGCAGCTCTTCAGTGGAGATTCGTGAGAAGGGGTCTGAGTTCCTGAAAGAGGAGCTCCATAGAGCTCAGAAGGTAAGACTTGGAGCCAAGAAAGGAGGTCAGTAAAGCCAAAAACTTGTATGTCCCAGACTTACATGTTGCTGAGGCTATAGACGCCTGCAAGATGTTTTGGGAAAATAAACACCACAAAAAGTATTCCTTCACACATTAGGAAAGTGTTCCAAGAGGGAAGCTGACTTTTTCTCACTGTTCTCCACCTACCTTTGTTTTCAAGTCTGTTGCACTCAATCTTTTCTTTCAGAAACTAGTTTATCATACTAGTCATAACACGACACCAACATTTGATCAGGAATAAAGAATGTACAAACAAAACGGAGAATATTCTTCAAATATTATTGAAGAATTGTTGAATTGTTAAATTGTTGAATTGGATCAGTTGACTAAGGGTTCTGAAAACTATCGGCTGCAAAGTCGGCAGCTCGGCGGTTCGAATCCCGGGTGCCACATATCGCAGCAAGCTCCCGCTGATAACCCCAGCTCCTGCCAACCTAGCAGTTCAACAGCATGTAAATGCAAGTAGATGAATAGGTACTGCTGTAAAAAGCCGGAAGGTAAGTGCAGCCATGCCGGCCATGTGGCCATGGACTTGCAGAACACTGGCTTTTTGGCTTGAATACACCGCCCTTAGAGCTGGACATGACTAGCACGCATGTGCGATGGGAACCTTTACCTTTACCTTTCCATTACTTGGAAGACTGGGCTGGCTAGAAGTTGAAAGGCTGAAAGAAGTTGTAGATAAAGAACATTCCCCTTCCCGTTTTACCCTGTATATGACTCCCACCATTCCCCATTATGGTTCCACATTATAATATACTTGCATCATACTACATAGGTGGTAACAAACATGGTGTAGATTTCTACTTCTCCGTGGCTTCATATATTGGAATAGTGACAAATGTACATTGCTTATTTTTCTCCACCAACCTGATGGTCTTCTGATTGTAATTTTATAACTTCTTTTTAAAGTAAAATCTGCGCACAGAAATGCGATCGGCCATGCCGGCCACATAGCCACAGACTTGAACAACCACTGGCTCTTTGGCTTAAAAACGGAGATGAGTGGCGCCCCCCTCCCTCAAGCCCTTTCCTGGTCCCGCGGTCCTGCGATATAGCGGGACCGCGGGACCGGAACCGCAAAAGGGTGGGGGACCACTGTACTACAACTTGGAGTTTTCCTTTCTGCTATCTCTGTCTCCATGCACACCTTCGCTTGAGATCCTCCGGTGGAATATAATGGCCCTCATTTTTTTCCACCAGAAGGCATCCATGCTTGATTGAAATGGGGTTTTTTTCCATGGCAATATCTCTGGGGAGACAGATAAAGTCTCAGCCAACTCCAGTATTATATCCAGATTTCTCTGCTCAGAGAAATGAGCAAATTCTGTGCTTTGTGTACAGATCCTCTCTATGCTGTCTTCCACCAAGACAGGGTGATTCTCCAAGCAAACAGTACTTTCATCTTTTCTGCTTTAACATATTCCCCCCTTCAGCTAAGCTTGCTAGTCATGTATGTGTGAGTCCCAGGGGCTACCAAGAAAAAGAACAAATCATTTATTGCTAACTGGGGTTCTTCAAGTGGTCATCTGTGAAGCTCACACAACTCACCTACCATCTCCTTAAGATGCCTTCCAATTTCTTACAGCAGGACCAGAACAGGGGAGAGGCACTAGGACACAGCAGTATATGCATAGTGCAGTAGAGGTGTAGTGGGCAGGCAGGACTCCACTCAGAATTTCACTTAGCGCTATGCAGGAGCAAAACTACAGGCCTGTGAGTTTGCAGGTGACCTTTTGAAGAACCACATGTAAGTGCAGGTAATCCATCTGTTCTTTTGTCAGTTCCTATGGAGATGCTAACTGTCACCTCATACTGCAAGACAGCGTGTGCCGGTCAAACTCTCAGAATCCCTTAGCCAACATTGCTGCTCATTAATTGGCTGGGACATTCTTAGAGATGGAGTAGATAAAAAGTAATGTTGTCTAACTCTAAAAAATGTTTGCAAATGTAACAGCAGTATTCATCACACCATTCCTCCTGAAGAGTGTATGAAACTGGTTACGCCTTTCAAAAATCCAGTCATTTGTTTGTCTTCACTCTCTTAATGGCACTAGAAATAGATAACGTAGCCATTTGACATACTCCTAGACCTTCAAGTACTGCTCATAGGTTAATCTTTTCTCACTTTATGCTTAAAAGCAGTCCTGCCAAGGTTAATAGGTAAATGATCATCTCATAGCCCTACAGGTCAAGCCTGTGGCCATCCAGATGTTGGACTGCTGTTTTCATGAACCTTGGCACTCTCCTGGCTGGTTTGGCCTGATGACCGTTGCAGTCAGCAACATTTGGAGAGTCACACATTTTCCACCCTGCTCTAGATTCACTGCCTCCTCATCATATCCAACTCACCTATTCTCCTTCTGTTTCTCCTACCCCTACAGCACTGGTGGGGAGTTACCATCAACTGGATGTTTTTATTTTATTGTTGGTTACATATAAGGAAACCCATACCAGGCATGGCTGTTTTGTGTGCCAGTGCTCACGTCTATCACATGTTAGGACTGTGACTTCAAGCCTTAGAAAGACATAACGCTTATAAGGTCTGTTTTGTTTTTTGTTTTTGTTTTTAAATTAGAATTCTGAAATTAACAGGATTCAATCTTAGACTCTCCTGAATTAGGAATAATAGGGACAAGATCATTGACAGAGCACACATCTTTAGGGGTTTACCCTTGCGAAGCTTCTGGAAATTGTCGTGTGTTGAATAGTATTGTGATCACATTATTATTATTTTTTATTTTATTTTTATTTTAGAGTATTTTTACCCCGCCTTTCTCCTTGGAAAAGGACCCAAGGTGTCTTACAGTAATGAGGGATAATATATAGTCCAGTACAATTAAGAGATTTTCAAGTATTGAGAACAGGGACTTGAGGGACATCTTACAGCATTAATAGGCAACATTACATTAGAACTACAAGAGAATGTGAGCAGTTAAAAGGAGAGTAAAGTTCCGTGTAAAGTTATGAGTGTTGGAAACTAACATTGAAAATATATTGTCAATGTAATCTCATAAGATTATGAGTACAGTGGACCCTTGTATAACAAACAGCTTGTATAACATAAAATTTGTACAACATAAAGAATTCCGGAGATAGGGGAAATTTGCTTAACATAATCGCATATGGGGAAAATCCGTACAACATAAAAATGGGATCACTCTGTTTTCAATGCATTCCTATGGGAAATTTGTATAAAGGAAAATTTGCTTAACATAATTTCATTTGGAACGAATTAATTCCTTTATACAAGGTACCACTGTAGTTATAAACACAAAGTCTATGTGATCCTATCAAGTCATATAAAAGACACATAATAGGTAGTCCATCATTCAGGGAAAGCTTGCCTGAAGATAAAGGTCTTTGCCTGTTTCCAGATAGACATCAGAGATGGATGGGGTGGTCCTGGCCTCTAGTGGGAGGGGGTTCCAGAGTCTGGGCGCAGCAGACGAGAAGGCCCTTTCATGTGTTCCCATGTGACATACCTGTGAGGGTGGCAGGGTGGAGGGAAGGGCAATTCCATCATTGAAAGACCTACATGAGTTGCCACTTGATTCTTGGTTCCTATTCAATGCATTTTCAACCCTCTCTAAGCTTTTAACCAGTCTGGAAGCTATGATCTTCAGGAGTGGCCCTCTTGAGAGTTACTAATGCAGCTTACTTGCTGGTGGAGGTGTCTCTGCTGCTCCCAGATGGTGGAATGTCCTCCTTCAGAGGACATTCCACCATCTGATCAGTTCCTGCTCTCTGTGCTTTTGTGAAGACCATGAAGAAGTACCTTTTCAAACAGGGCTTTTGAAAATGGTTTTGATGCCTACAGATTGCTATAAGGATGTTGTTGGTTTTCTTATTTAATTTCTTTTTATGAAGGTGCATTCTGTGTCTGTCTGTCTTGTAGAGAGAAGGTAAGAAAGAGAAAGCTGGAATTAAGTGAATAAATATTACCTGATCCTACCAAGGGCTTCGCCCCTTAAGAGAGTCTTTGGTTTGTTGGTCTTTTAAAATGTTTTGGCTGAGGCCGTAGGAAACTGCAGTCAGTCGGATTAGCCCTTGGTGTCGTGTGGCCCATGAGCGAGCAAGAGTTTATATAAGGAGCCTTTGCCCATGCATACTGTTTCCATTTCCCACATGTTCTCCCCACAGGAGTTGAAGCTGAAGGATGAAGAGTGTGAGAGACTTTCCAAAGTCAGAGAGCAACTGGAGCAGGAACTGGAGGAATTGACCGCAAGCTTGTTTGAGGTACCTCAGCCTTCTTTCACCAACACCAGCTCCCAAACTTGGAAGACATTGTGATCCACCTTTAAGAGCCACATGCACAGCTCTGCTTCAGTGAGATCAGCCTACCCATGGAGGGCATGTGCATCTATGCACGGCCGTACAGCCGTCACTTCTCATGAAGGCATGCCAGGGTGGACTTCTGTCTTGCTAAAGATGCAAGATACCATTGATGTAGAACTGTACCCCATCTGATGGAGATGTGGGCACACTAACTCCTGGCACATAAAAAGCTAGTGTCTTATATCGTGGAGAGTAGTTAGTCAAGAAATATTTAATATGTCAGAGCACTAAAATGTCTTCCCCACCTTGTGGCCTCTGAAGGGGGTACATTCTCACAAGAGATGATTCGGCTCAGCAACGACAGAAGCTGTATGTTTGCAAAACAAAGCTCCAGTTGTTGTGGCAACCATGGTGACCATTGTTCCTTGCTTTAAGCAAGCTGTATTATAATGGTGGCCATAGCTGGCTCTGGCATTAGTACAGACCCAGTTATTCCTTAGGAAAGATGTTCGGCAACCTACAGGAGCTGCTGCTTTTCTTTAGGTGTTTGTGCTAACTTTTCTGGGCTCCTGGTTGGAGGGGAGTGCAGCAGGCCTCTTTGTCCAAAGAGGTCGTCAAGGTAGTCTGTCACAGCAAAAAAAGCCACAAAGGGTCTTAAAGACAAACACTTTAATTATAACACAACCTTTTCTGAAGATGGCTCATTTCATCAAAAAAATGAGGGTTAGTCCAGGTCCTTTTCGGGTGATAGATTTGCGAGGTTTTATTCTTGGTTGACCTGGTAGGTATTTTGATGCTGATACACTCTGAGGAGCTTCTAGTTGGCCAGAGACCCCTCTGCAGGATACTCTGAGCAACTGCAAGGTGACAGCTTCCCCTCACATCTGCACCTGAGACAGTGTGGTCATTGGTACAATGAGAGCAGGAGGGTTATTGACGGCTCCCTCAAGCTAAGGAAGCTCACCCTAAGGTATTCTGATTATCTTTATGGGTTCCTCTGAACACTGGGTCTTCAACATAGTTTATTAAATGTTAAAGTGTTAGATAGACAGACA
The DNA here is from genome assembly GCA_023846285.1 of Phrynocephalus versicolor. Classification (NCBI taxonomy): domain Eukaryota; kingdom Metazoa; phylum Chordata; class Lepidosauria; order Squamata; family Agamidae; genus Phrynocephalus; species Phrynocephalus versicolor. The sequence continues at coordinate 77,823,738 of JAHTLZ010000016.1, forward strand.
GGCAGGCAGGCAGGCAGGCAGACACACACACACACACACAAACTCTGTTTCTCTCTCCCCCCCCCCAGGTCTCTACAAAAAAGTGAAATACAGTGGTGGGGGAAGCAAAATAAACTGAACCCCGCAGAACTATTAAAAGCAGCATCAAAGTCAACAAGGTCAAGATTAATGTTTCAAACAAACAGAAGCAGTAATAACTGTATTGGCATAAAATAGATTTTGGTTTCTATACTGATATGATACCTTTGTAGGCTGGCCGATAGGTAGGGAAAAGTGTGCAGAGGCAGGGTTTTTTTGTTTTGTTTTTTGCTCATTCCCCTCAAACTCGGGAATTTTTCATGGTGACTTGGCCGTTCATGTCTAGTTAGTTACTGTCTCAAATGAACATAGTGTGTTTAAAATCCTTCTTGTATTTAGTGCCCAAGAAAGGAAATACCAAAAGGGAAAATGCTAATTGTGAAATATTGGGAAATGATTTTAGTCCAAAGAAAACAGCCATATGTTAGCAAAAAAAAAAAAAAGCTGCTTATCCTTGTGTTACTGTTTTTGCAAAATGCAATTTAATAACAGATTTTCGTAATAGTGAAAGTTTTAGAATAGGAGTGTGGTGTTCATATAACCAGAGCTTAATTCCATTTTTTTTCTTAAAACAAAAACGTTCTCCCTAACTTTTGGTCCTATGTTTTGAGGGCTGTGGCAATTTGACTCTCATTTTGACAACTTGGCCACAGTTGTACAGTGATGAATTAATTTCTCTTGTTTCTTGACCTTTTCTTCGATAGGAAGCCCATAAGATGGTGCGGGAGGCAAATACCAAACAGGCAGCATCCGAGAAACAGCTGAGGGAGGCCTGTGGCAAGGTGAGTCGTAGCCGGCTGTAGAGTATAACCCTTTCCACAAATGGTAATCCACAGAGGTCCTCCTTGCTTCAGGCTGGAATCCTTGGCCTGCAGGCCCTGTGCTCACCCTGTTGGAATGATGGTGAGAAGGGCAAGAGTGAACATTCTGTCATGGAGGCTTTTTTTTGTTCACGTGGAAAAACGGTGCAGTTGTACCAGAACACCTGTGTAGCGTCCCTTCTTTAGACAACCCTCTGAACCTGTGGACATTTGGGGGACAGAGCTGGCTGGTCACAAAAAAAAAATGTAAAATTTCCAGAACCTTAACTTTTTTTGGAGGGGGAGCACAGCAAAATCCTGATCCCCCCCCCCATTTTTCTGATTTTTCCATTGTTCCCCTCACACACACGGCTTCAGAATTTCCAGAAATTTTATATCTCTGCAGGACACAGAGTTGTAGGTAAGGCCGGCCGGCCAGGCATAGTCTTAAAAATGCTCACAAACTTGTTTTTAAAAGGGGCGAGGGGGGTTATATGAGACAGGCAGAATGCCTACAAGTAGTAACGTCTAAGTTACGCTTTTTAACAAATGTAATATTAGTATGCTTGGCAATGAGATGATGATGCCTTTTGGGGCAATCCCTTTAAAAAAAAGAAAAAGGAAAATTATTTTGTCAAGCTGTGGCTTCACTGTTGATAGCTATTACCTTAGATGGTCAGAGTGCAGTTTTTCAAAGCAGGGCTCTTCATTTAATCTATTTTTACGGTCCTTCAGAATATGCAAGGCAATTTATTACAAAATTATAAATAGTGGAAAATGCTATAATAGTAAAATATATAACCCAAACCAAAGCTATGCAATACATATAATAGAACACAATATTCTAAAATTAAGAATTAGCCTTAGCTGCTGAAATTCTGCATTTATTTGAAGAATAATTCTGCATTTATTTGCAATTCAAGGAAGATGATGAGAGAGCTGACCCGGTTCCTTTGTGAGGGAGGAATTTTCATAGCCAGTGTGTTGCTGAATAAATAGCCTGGTCTTCAGTCCCCACTAACCTTGCCTGTGTACAGGGTGAGAAAAGTAACAGGCAATGAAGGCCTCCTACGGGCACATTGGTAGAGGAAGCAGCAGACTGTCAGCCATGCTGGCCACCTTTGGTTGGCCTTTGGAAGGAACCAGACAAGCCAAGGAAGACCAACATGAGGTGGTCCATCAAGTCTGTGCCATGTAATGGTGACCTCATTTTTGCACTAGCTGCCCAAACACTTTTCAAAAGCAGCTTTGCAGAAGGCCTCTTTCCTATTACATGTGCAAGACACGGGTCAGGAAGAACAGAGTTGGTTTAGTAGTCAATGTTAGGCAGAGACTCTTCTTGCCACCAGATCCTCCAAGAGCAACCATCATGCTGCATAGGTGATTCCCTTGGTGGGGATGTGTTCTCATTTCAGAATAGCTTCCACTTGCCATTCCAGATTAGCCTCTCTCGTGGGGGACAAACCAGAGCCTCTAGGACAAGTGCTTCCCAACTTTAGGTAACCCAGGTGTTCCTGGACTGCCATTCCCATAAGCATTCTTCACTAGCTGTGCTGCCTGGGGTTTCTGGGAGTTGCAGTCCAAGAACACCTGGGTTACCCAAAGGTAGGGAGCCACTGCCCTAGGAGACCCCCCCGACCAGATAGCCAAACAGTGATCCCCTACTGGTTTTAGAAGGCTACCGTGATGTAGCCAAATGTAAAGTAATGCATTTTGGGGCAAAAAAAAAATCAAAACTTTGTATTGTGTACAATTCTGGTCACCGCATTCCAAGAAAGACAAGGTGGAACTGGAAAAGATGCAAAAGAGAGCGACTAAAATGATTACTGGGCTGGGGCACCTCCCTTATGAGGAAAGGCTAAAACATTTGGGGCTCTTTAGTCTGGAGAAAAGGCGCCTGAGGGGGAATATGATTGAGACGTACAAAATAATGCAGGGCATGAGTAAAGTGGATAGAGGGAAGCTCTTCTCACTCTCTCAAAATAGCAGAACTAGGGGACATACACTCAAATTGTGGGCTGGGAGAGCAGACAAAAGAAAATATTTTTTCACCCAGTGTGTTGTTAGTCTGTGGAACTCTCTGCCACAGGATGTGGTGATGTCATCTGGCCTGGATGCCTTCAAAAGGGGATTGGACAGATTCCTGGAGGAAAAGTCCCTCACAGGTTACAAACTATGATGGAGATGTGTAATCTCCAGGCTTAAAACCAGGGTACTTCAAGGGCCAGATGCAGGGGAGTGGTATCAGGAGACAGATATCTAGTCTCGTGCGCTCCCAAACGCATCTGGTGGGGCGTGATCCCCTCCTTTTGTTCACTCACAAAACCCTCTGTCTGCTTTCTGTTCTTTTTCCTTTTAAGCCTATTCAAGTGTGCAATATTACACAGAACACAAGTTACCTTTTGAAACTACTGTCTCTAGAATCCTCCCTACTCTAATGTGGCCACCATACTTGTGGAGGCATTGTCATCCAAAAACCAAAGTAACTTCCCCAAATTCTCAAGATATATGCACAGCCTCCGGCTCTTTGGTAAACTGTCATAGCTAGATCCCTTAAATAACACTTACCTCATCTGTCTGATCCTGGGACTGGAGAGGCACCTGTTTTAAAGGATTTTGACATGACCTGGCATTGGTCATCTCAGAAAAAGAAACTGCCTTCTGGATGGCTGTTTCATTTAACTGCAGATCCTTGTGCCTTTAAAAAATCTTAGGTGGATCACTATGTCTTGAATTTAATTGAGAGCATGTGGAAAACCAAGAACACAGAGTGCAACACATACTGGATGCCAAAGAGGATATAAGGTAGAAAATCAGTGTCTACAGCTATTATGTGCAGGATTCATCTCTCTAAATTTGACTGTCCACGTAATTGGAAGTGAAGAAAATAAGGGAATTTAGTGGTAGATACTAGTGACACAAAGCAGGGTCTGCCTTTGTAAAAACACTCATTCCAACCCTCTGCTAGATCCAGACTATCAGAGGCATCACGTCTCCAATGAACAGCTGTTTGAATTGGCTGTCTAGGCTTGGCTTGAAGACTTCCAGCAAGGGGAAAGGCCCACCAATGGTTTCCAACCTTGGGTAACCCAGGTGTTCTTGGACTGCCATTCCCAGAAGCCTTTGCCACAAGTTGTGCTGGAAAGGACTTTGGGGAGTGTAATCTGATTACGCCTGGGTTACAGTCTAGGTCAGTGATGACAAACCTTCGGCACTCCAGCTGTTTTGGACCACAACTCTCAGAATTTCAAGCCTGTGTTGCCGATGACAAAGGGCTTTGGTAACTACTTCCATTGTAAAACTGCTCTTACCACCCTGATGTTTCTCCCAGCGCTCAGCCAAAAACTACCATCCTGAGGCCTAAGTACATGCTCCTGTCAGTGGGGAAGAGTCCCTCATGCTCTTCTATGCAACATTACTTGAGGTATTTGGAAAGTCCTGCATAACCAGTTTGGGAATGAGAAGAAAAACTGAAGATTTTTAGTAGCTCTTAGCTAATACAATGGGCAATACAATCCGTTTCTTGACGGAGATTTGGTAGAAGCAGCTTATCTAGAACTTCCCGTACATCAAGAAATACAGGGTGAAACTGCAAAGTACACTAGCATGTAGTTAGAGGAGGTGCTCCCCCCAAGCAGTGAAAAATATCTGATATAGTTAGTATGTGCTTTTCTGGCCTACCTGTCTTGCATTTAAAATCCTTTTGTGATTCATCTTGGGTGAATAAATGTGGGCTTATGTTGCAAGATTGATTAGTGAAACACACATATCTTGAGGAAGCTCCTTTACTGGAGGGAAAGCTTGTTACTCACAAGGAATGCACCTTTCTCTAATGTTGAGCTTGATCCTCAGAGAAGGTTTCTGAAAGGGATCTGTAGCTAACAGTAAAAGCTGTAATAGTAGGAGTGGAAACCCATGTAGTGTGATTGCAGCACCACCTGTTGATGAGACTAAGGCAGGTCACCTAAAGGTTTTTGGTTTCTTTGTACAACTAAGTCTTTGGGTACATTCAGTCAGTTATTCAAACAGGTTTATGAGAACTCGTTAAGTTTGAGGTTTAGGTATTTTGACATTTTAACCTTTCCTGCTCAGGCGTAGGAACAGGCCGGCTTTGCCATAATATGCTGCGTAGAGAACTGACTATAATATCCTGTATACAGAGCTAAACCCCCCAACCATAAATGTTATAATCAAATATTTGTGGAGCCTCCCAGACAAATGCCATCAGCCTCATTGCTCGCTGTTTCGCAGCCTTTATTCCTGCGCTCCCTTGAAATGGTGCGTGAGGCAAAATATCTGGCCCACTCAGGGAGCATGTTGGTCTCCCAGATGTGGATTCCTGACAAGCTACTCTGGGTTTAGAGGAGAGAACTGAGTGGATTCAGTGTTGGATGTTCTTCAGGGTCCGTGTGTGTGTAGGGGCGGGGGGGGCAGTCAGGAGGGGCCCTGGCTCGGATTTAGAGCATGTGCTTCTTGAGGAAAGGCCCTCGTCCTTTGGCGTGGAGGGCAAGAGCGCTGCTGGCGACGCCTCCGTTTTATCTTTTCCCTCAGATCGACATGCTGCAGGCGGAAGTGACCGCCTTGAAGACCCTGGTGATCACGTCGACCCCTTCCTCTCCGAACCGGGAGTTGCACCCACAGCTCCAGAGCCCTTCCAAGGTGGCCTTCCGGAAAGGTCACGGGCGTAACAAGAGCACCAGCAGCACAGGGAGCGCCCCTGCCACCCACCCAAGCATGCCTGTGGAGCCAGCCAGCAGTGAGTTCAAAGAGGTGGGGAAAGTTTCTTGGCCAGTGCTGAGCTCGAGGGAGGAGAGCGCTAAGCTTCACACACACACACACACATGGCATCCTTCACTTGGGAGGTGGAAGCGGTTCGCGGGGAGGGGGCTGAAGGGAGTAGGACCCTTTCCTCTTGAACACCCTAAACTGATCATTGATGGCACAAGCCTGGTCAGGCCAGTGTCAGTAAAGCAAGCCACAATGGCACGAGCAATGATGCTGAGATAACTTTAAATGGAAGAAGAGTAAGTAGAATGTTTTTGGTTGGGCTACATTTCTCAAAACCGTCTGGGCCTGCTGACTATGCAGTTGGTGTGTGTGCGTGTGTCTGTGTGTCTGTGTGTGTTCTGGGAGTTGTACCCTCAGAAAGCACATTTTTGTAAGCTCTTGATTACAAGTGTAGGCGATCACGGGAAAAGGCTTATGTAGTTCTGTGTTTACTTTTCTTTTTGGGAGCTTCTTGGGAGGGGCTTCCTGCCCATGTATGAACAAGACCTTCCTTTTCCAAATCTTTTCTCCCTCTCACAGCAGTTTGCTTTCTCTCCCTGACTTTCTCTCTCTGTGTGTGTGTGTGTCTGTCTCTCTTTTACCTTCTCTCTCTCTCTCTTCTGCTCCTGTCTGTCTGGCCCTCCCTTTCCTCAAAGTCCGGGGTGCCCACCCTCCTCTCTCTGCTTCTCTGTATCGTCCCGGCGAAGGCTGTCCACATCACCTATGAGCCAGGCTGGCCGTCCCTGGCACCAGACTCTTCCTTCTCTTCTTCTCCTTCACGACAGGTAATCTTAGTTCGGGGTGGCAAGATCAGGGCCTGAGGCATAGAGGGATGCTGTCCCCCCCTTCATCCTCTGTGGTGAAAAGATAATTTTGGCAAGTGAAGGCCGCCATACAAGTATGAGGGAAATCCCTTACCTCCACAGATATTAAAAGGAGTTGACTTGCATTCCCTTCACATTGGCTCATCCTAGATCAGTGATAGCGAACCTATGGCACGGGTGCCAAGGGTGGCACTCGGAGCCCTTTCTGTGGGCACCCGACATCACCCCTTCATAGTTACCTGTATACAGGTGCAATTATTGTATTGGCACTTTGCAAAAAAATTAGTGGGTTTTGAATTGCAGTTTGGGCACTCGGTCTCTAAAAAGTTCGCCATCACTGTCCTAGATGACGCTGAGGTACCAAGACAGGGGCAGCATGGTAAAATGTGGACGCAGTAGCTTCTGACACTCCCATTCTTTCAGTTCTTCCTTTAATACTAACAACCATGTTTTGTTTTGTTTTCTTCTAATTCCCCACCATACCACACCCCAGTATTGTGGCTCTGAAGGTATCTCCTGGTATCAGGTGAGCAGTCTTTCATAGCACAGTGCTTCATCTTTCTCAATTCAGCATTCTCCCCAAGAGCTGGGTTAGTTTCATTCACTGATATCCTTTTCATGCCTATGTTTGATTGTTCCACCCTCCTTTTTAAAACTTAAGCATGGTGAGAAAAGCAAAGGAGAAATTAGCTGTTGTGAGTTTTTCAGGCTGTTTGGCCATGTTCTGGAAGTTTTTCTTCCTATTGTGTTGCCAGTGTCTGTGGCTGGCATCTTCAGAGGGCAAGGAGCTCACGGAACTAGAATTTCTCTTTGTGCTCGGGGGTATAGAAGGAGTGAGATTCTATACCCCAGAATGAGTCAGGCACACAGTCTCACTCATTCTATACCTCAGAGCACAGAGAGAACTCCTAGTTCCCAGAGCATCTTGCTCTCTGAAGATGCTGACCACAGAGATTGGTGAAATGTCAGGAAGAAAAACTTCCAGAATATGGCCAAACAGCCTGAAAAACTTGCAACAGCTTTTCCCGGTCATGAAAGCCTTTGAGACTGCAGTACATTGAAGGAAAAATTAATCTCTTCTATAAATACTCAGTTTTTGAACCTGCTCATTCTTTTTAACAATGCACTTTGGTAGCTTTTGCTGCTGAGAGTAACAGCTTGTATTCTGGGACTTGTTCAGATATCTATAGGCTATTCTGGAGCTTGCTGTGAAATATTAGAGCATCAGGTTGGTTTTGTCTTAAGAAAGGGGATTTGATTGAAGAATGCTGGACCAAAGGATCTGATCCACTGTAGCTTGCTGGTGTTTTTTATGGGAGTTCAACAACCAGAGTCCACAGAGGTGAGACAGTGGCCTCAGGTGTGAAAAGCTGAGAGGTGCACTTGAGAGGTGAGAGAACATCTGAAATGTTCACCTGCTGTCTGAGTGGTTGCCATGCTGTGAGGGGAAAAGAGTGCCTTTTGTAAGCCGTCTTCAGTTGGTCCCCAAGTGGATAAACTCAGCTGCCTACTTCAAGGGAGTCGCTATGCCCTCCACTTGCCATCGTCACGTGGAAAAGGACAGGTCTGTGTGGAGGCCATTTTGGCTTCCATTACTGGCTATTGAACAAGGCAGGGTGGACTAAACATTACAGTTTTCCAGCATCATGCCGCATTGCCTATGGGCACAATTTCACTGACTCCGTCACTCTTTCCAGTGAAGGAGGAAGAGTCAGGGTGAAGAGTGTGCCAGGAGCACGATTTTTATATTCTCGCCTTTGGTTCAGAATTAGATAATGGTGGTAAAATTAGCTAGCTAGAGCTCCCTGGACAAAAAGCAAGCAGAAATGTTTTCCCCATCCCTCTGGAAGTGCAAGCAAGCCATGATTTGCCTTCCTTTAATCATAAGTGTGTACTGTTAATTCAGTTCTGGCTTATGGGGACCCTTTTCGAGGTTTTGGTTTCTTGTCCAGGCATGCTGGGCGTGTGTAGGTTGTCCCAAGGCCACACAGGGTGGCTCTTCTCCTGAGAGGCACAGCGGGGAATTGAACTTCTAACCTCTGGCTCCACTGCCAGATTCCTAAACCACTGAGCGCTCCAGTCAGCTATAAAGTCAGGTAAAAGCTCTCAAGGAGAGGCTTCTTAAGTTTTGTTTTCCCTTCCCGCCATATCTGGCCACATGCCCTTCTTACAGTCTTTGAGAATCTCAAATATTTCACCTGTTCTGTTACCTCATGAGGATCACGAGCAACATGTGAAGCATTCACGTCTCTCTGTGTGTGTTGTGTTGTTACAGTTGTGACCGACTCTTCGTGACCCCCATGTCCATGGAGTTTTCTTGGCGGGAATACTGGAGTGGTTTGCCAGTTCCTACTCCAGGCGCCTACAGCACCTGGTATTCCCTGGTGGTCTCCCATCCAAGTACTAGCCAGGGCCGACTCTGCTTAGCTTCTGAAATCAGGAGAGATCGGATGTGCTTAGGGCATCTAGGTAGCTGAGGCATTCACATAGCATGTGAATGTTTTATTTCTTTTTCTGAACTCTGGTGAAGGGACCCTCTTGGCTAGCATGGGAAGTGGGGTTCTGTTTGATGCAGCTGGGCGGCAAGTGGGTTTTCCCTCTCTTTCTTTCCTGGGGTGTCAGTGCAGTTCACTCACTTAGGAAGTGAGTGGTCCTGCTGTCAGGTTTTAGAATCCTGAAGTTTAAATCATTCTAGTCCAAAAGCATAACGTTTCCAAGCTCTGAAGTTAAGTCAGTATTATTATTCCCATATTGCAGTTGGGGCCACTGAGGCCATGCTATGGAAAAGGTGTGTTATTCAGCTTCTGCAGCTGTAGCTCAGTCTGAGTCTTGGCCATATCAGGGGGAAATGGCAACATGTGCAAGTTTTGACATTTTTCATAGTTGATGGTAAAAGGACATCACTATGTAGATTTTGTAACTAAAAAAGTAACTTTTGTAAATCCTACTTCTCTCTCCCATTAGGAGTTTGTCCTAAAGGGGACATACTTTTCCAAGCACCCTGTGGCATGTAGTGTCTTAGTAACATGCATTGCACAAGCTAATTCCTGAAGCTGCCTTAGATGAATCTGGTGTTAAGGTAGACAGATACCTGGTGCCATTCTCTGCCACAGCCTTCTCTTTGCCTTGTCATGATGGGAGTTTCTTGAATTTCTGGCCACTCTTTGAGCAGCTGAACATGCTCTTACTCTAGATTAGAGATGGACGGGAAGCCGCCTTCTGCTTTCTTCCATCCTGTGTTCCTTTGTCCCTGCAGGTGGACGCCATCTTGTTTGCCGAATTCCAGGCTTGGAAGGAATCTCCATCTTTGGATAAGTCTTGTCCTTTCCTGGAGAGGATTTATCAGGAAGATGTGGGGCCTTGTCTAGACTTCACCAAGCATGAGGTGAGTCTGGAAGAAAGAAGAAGATAACCGCGAGGTTTCAGAGACTCCTTTGATGATAAGGCCAATTGTAACAGTTCCTCCCCCCTTGAGTTTTTGGATGGTTGACTTAAATTCCTCATATTTGTTTGTTTGTTTACTTTCAGCTCTCAGAGTTGGTTCAGGCAGCTGTGGAACAGAACACGCTCACCATTGAACCAGTGGCTACCCAGGCACTACCGGTGGTGAAGGTGTCAGCCATTGAATGCGGTGGACCAAAGTAAGGCCATACTAGCTGCCTCCACTTCCTCACCTCCTTCCTTCCTTCTGTGGGTGCATGAGTGTACCCCCTTCACTGCTACAGTAATTGTTGCCTTTCTGAGGCAAGTTTTTCCGCTTGAGATGGCTACAGATTGCAACTTCCATTTGCTCATTTTCTGTCATGGCTTTCAGCTTGTACTGTGTGACTTGCGGGGTGGAATGGGCGAGCCAAAGAAAGGAAGGCATTAGGAATATTTGTGGGAGAACAGATTTGCTGGCACCAAGGCAAAAGCAAAGTGTTCTGCTTATATACCGCCCCATACCACTACAAGTGGTCTCTGGGCGGTTTACAATTTTAATTACAGTGTGCAGGCTACACATTGCCCCCCCAGCAAGCTGGGTACTCAATGACATTGCCAATGACACCCCCTAGGAAGATATTTTAAAACAGGGGTGGGGATGGGTCCCCAACCAGGCTACTAGTGAGATGTGAAGACCAGCTTTGCAGTTTGGAAGTGATAACACATTCTCCCTCCTCAGGATGCATCTTGAAAGCTAAACAAGGTAATTTGCAATTTGTCAAACTGTGAACGATATTTGGGGATAATCCCACATCCATGACTGTGTAAGTCAGCTCCAGTTCTAATTCTGACTGCAAACTCTCCTGTCTCTGCTATTGTAGCCCAGGATTCCCCAAAACTGCCAAGTCCCTTCTAGCTGATTTGTATATAGTATTTCCTCTTTTCAAGGTGGAAGTGCTTCTCTGAAAGCTTCATTACAGGCAGTTAGAGCCTTTTAGATGAAATGTGTTTGCACTTGACCTCCTTTTTGCCATCCCATTGGTAAAATATCGCTCCTGGGAACTTCTGGGAAATAAAATTTGGACCTTGGGTTCCCCAAACTTGTTCAATCAGCAGCAAAAGGGAGTGATTAAAAGGGGCTGATGTGTCCCCTGGCTAGACCCATAAGCCACCCTTGCTTTCTTTTAAAAGCTGATGCCACCATGAACAAAGCGCTGCATCTCATACCTATTAATAGAGCTTCAGAAAGCTGTGACTGGGAGCAGCATGATATAAATTGCTTTAAACATCCAGGAGTGCTTATATAGTTGAAGATGTCCCTCGGGGGGAGGGGGGGTCTTTGTTATTTGCATGGCAACGGTAAGGATCTGATACTCTTAAATCATGGACCAGACCTGCTTCATTAGCTCTGCTCAAATTGTTCTTTTTGGGCTTTCCAGCTGCCTCGGCTTGATGTTTGCTTAGCTTCTTTTCTCTGCCTGATGCTAAACTGGCAGCTATAATGCCGGTGGTGGTGGTGGTGGTGGTATGAAAGAACCCGAATCCTTTGGCAGACACCAGCCTATACTGTGCTGTGCGAATGCCTTGTCGATTTGCCTGCTGATATGTATTGGTTCTACCCATCTCATTGCCACGAGACTGAATAAAGTGATTGTGTCCCATGGAGCCTCTGCTTGAAATGAAGTGTGATAGTGAATCAGTTCATTTTATTGCTAGACTGCTTTCAAGGGCCGAGCTCCCACAAAGTAAAATGCAGAGGATGAAATTAACAGTAGCGGATTAGACAGAATAGGACAGGATGTAACAGACACAGAGATGTATGGTTTAGATTGCATAGCTGTTGGTTCTCTTAATAGAAATGAAGCAGTGCAGTGCTTAAGGCTCTCCTAAGATCCAAATCCAATCCAGTCTATATGAACTCAATGGACTTATCTTTGAGAAGACAAACATGAGCTTTTGCTGTTAAATGAATATAAGTAGTATTATCTGAAGGTAAAGGTAAAGGTCCCCTGCCCCACATATGCATGCTAGTCATGTCTGACTCTAGGGAGCAGTGCTCATCTCCATATTCAAGCCAGAGCCAGTGTTGTGAAAGTCCGTGGCCCTGTGGCCAGCATGGCTGCAAGGAAACACTGTTTTACCTTCCCGCTTTTTACGGCGGTACCTATTTATCTACTTGCATTTACGTGCTTTCCAATTGCTAGGTTGGCAGGAGCTGGGATTAACAGTGGGAGTTCGCTCTGCTGCGTGGCACCCGGGATTTGAACCACTGAGCTGCCGACTATGCAGCTGACAGTTTTCAGTGCCCTAGCCTGCTGAACCACCACGCCCCAGTATTATCTGAAAGGAGATGCTTAATCATAGAATCTTGAAATAAATAGAATTGGAAAGGGCAGATCATGCCATCAAATCCAACCTCTTGCTCAATGCAAGAATTGTAGACTGTATTTTTTTCTTCTTCCCAGGAATCATAGTTATCAGTCGTCCCTCCATCAGCTGAGATCAATTCGGTGACTTTTTTCTGATCCATTCACTTCTGTTCCTTATTCTTTGTTTTGGTGTCGTGGTTAAGACCAGGGGCTTTACAGAGAGCCAACTGTCTGACCTACAGCTCTTCTCTTCCTGGTGGGCCTTCAAGGGACCTCATCAGATGAGGTCATGGGCAAGGTGGTGTGATGATGCAGAGAATTTCTCTGTTGCTGTGATTAAGCCCCTAACTCTAGAGCAGAGACTGGGGATATTTATTGTTTGGGTGACAATGACAATGACCAAGAGGTAATGTAACTTTTCCTATTTCTGATTTAAAGCCATGGTCAGCATTACAACAGAATTTTTTAAATACTAGTGGACCCTCGTATAACAAGCGGTTGGTTTGTGCCCCCCCCCTTTTAAAAAATCAATAAGAGTCCTATACACGTTTGCACAGAATTACATACTATTGATTCCATTAGGTTCTCATCCTGTGGGTCCCCAGATGTTCCTGGACTGCAACTCCCAGAAATCCCTTCCAGCACAGTGAGTGGGGGAGGCTTCTGGGAGTTGCAGTGCAGGAACATCTGGGGACCCACAGGTTGAGAACCACTGCGATTATAGGGCTTAACTTCCAAGTGTGTATAGGACTGCGCTCTAAGTAGCTCAGTCCCAAATCCCATTTGTTTTCGCTGGCTTGCACAGTTGCCAAGCGGGTCATTGCCTGGAGTGCATGAGGAGCTGCCCCCCTGGGGCAGTTGACAAGCTCCATGCTTGTTAAGGGGATTCCGCCCTTGGTCTGGTTGCTTTCTCTTGGGCAGCTGCACCCGTGCCAGCCCCATGCCAAAAAAGGAACGAACCCTGTGCCTTGATGCTGATCTTGCTTTCCCCCCTCTTGTTTCTTCTCACAGTGGCTTCCGGTCCCCAATTGTAACGTAAGTGATTTCTTTTAAGCCAACAATGAGAGGATGTTTGCACCACTAATAAATTACTAACTCACTAACGGTGTTGAAGCTGGAGCTAGTGAGTAACTTTTTTAAAAAAAAAATTCCTGGTGGTTCTCTAGAGTTAGGCTTCATCAGTAATCCTCACTTTCAACTGTATTCAAAAAAGGTGCACTGGCTTCCTAAAAAGCTGGCTTGAAAACTTGTTTTAAAAGCCTATAGCAGTGTTGGCGAACCTATGGCAAAGGTGGCACTCGGAGCCCTTTCTGTGGGCACCCGACATCGCCCCTTCACAGCGACCTGTATTGCGAAAAGTTAGTGGGTTTTGAATCGCAGTTTGGGCACTCGGTCTCTAAAAGGTTCGCCATCAACTGGCCTATAGAGATCCCTGCTATGAGTACAATTCAGAACTCTGCTTGCAGCTTTGCTAGTCCCTTTCCAAGCCATTGCTGATGCTTAACTAACATTTTTTCAGTTCCGTCCTTAGTGGAAGAAGCAGGGACTGCCTGCAGGTAGTCGGCCAGGCCTTCATCTCCTTTGGAGCCCAATTCTTCAGCATGTTTGTTTAGACGTTCAGAGGGGCTTCTTTCCTAATAAAAGGTGTGACTCCATGGGTATGTTGCCTGCTGTTTGGTCTGCTGCAGACATGGGCTGGTTGGCTTGGAAAAATTGCAAAAACAAGTGGGAAAAAAAACAGAAAAATTGGAGAAAATTGGAAAAAAAATGGAAAAAGAAGTGAAAAAAAATGGAAAAACAAGTGGAAAAAATGGAAAAAACAAGTGAAGGAGTGAACCAGCCTGCCCTGAGAGCAGTCCTGCCTGGCCGCCTTTCTAGACCCTGTCAGGCTTCTTGTTTTCCCCCAATGCACATAGGACTGCTCTGTTTTGGTTCATTTCCAGCACTTGCACATACGGGAGTGGGGAGGGGACCAGAAAGCCAGCCTTTCCCTGTGAGGTTGCCAACACCATGCCAAAGGATGTAATTTTATAGAAGTGCTGGGGGGGAAAGGAGGTTGATGGATGACATGTCTCGACATCAACCCTCACTACAAGCCATCCTAGGATTGACGAATGGGAGTAGGAGCTCCAGTGTGCCACTGGGTGTGATCCTTGTCTCCAAATGGCATACGGACCTCAAATGACCCTGTGTAGGATCTGTAGCATTCTCCTGTCCGTTTGCCAGCATCGCCTCACCAGACTGGCCATGGGGACCAACTAGGGTTGCTTGGAGCCCCTATGCCCTTGGGGTGCAAGGATAGCACTTGATGGCATCCCTGCAATGCCATTTCAGCTTGTTCCCATCAAGCCACTTGGCCAAGCCCTACATTTGCTTAACATGCCAGCTATGACAATGAAACCCTTGCCTAGTTTGCACTGCCTTTTTGCTAAAGGATACAATCACATATTTTGGCTTTGCAAAGTAAGCTACAATAGATACAATACTGTAACTTCAAAATTTCTCTACAAAGGAAGGGACTGTGTGCACCTCTAGTTTTGCTGAGCTGCAGTTCCCATCAGCCATTCCTAAGATGGCCACTAGTGAGGAATGATGGGACTTGTCATCCCATCAGCATACATTTCCCCCTAGCATTTCGGTAAAACTGCACGTTCACAAATTCTCCATTATGCAGTATATCTCATAGCATGGATAGCTAGAGAGGTAGATAGAAATATAGAGAAAGATTCAACTTGAAAGTGATGCTCTCTGCCCTTCGTCTGTCTTGCAGAACCCGCATAGCTTGGTTTCATTTGCTCTCCCTCGTGGAAGAGCTGCCTTTTGACAGTGTCTCGCTCTTTCTCTCTTCCCATTCCTTTTTTTTTTTTACAGGAAGTGTGCTCTGAGTGGCCTGTCCCGAGCCTGCAGGCATCGCATCAAACTGGGGGACTCTGGGAATTATTACTACATTTCGCCATCCTGCAGGGCCAGGGTAAGCCTATGCAGGAGACACCTGCATAGGGTGGAGAGTTTGGGACCCTCCTGATAGAGGCATTGGGCAAGGACTCTCCATTAGCCTACTGCCATGTAATCAAGTGGGTGAGGGATACCAGGAGCTGGAGCCCAGCGACTTCTCGAGAGCCATGGGCGGTTCATGCCAGCACACAGGTTGTCATGCGAACAGACTAATTCTAGCACAATGCTGTGGAAGCAAAATGCCAGGGATGGAGGCCGCCTGGCTTTCTGGACATTGGGAGACTGTAGCTCCAATTCTTGTTCTTTTCCATTTGGCACTCAGCAGCTCCTGAGTGTGCCTAGTTTGTGAGTTGTTCTTGGGGAAGTTTGCGTGGGATTGTCAACACATATCTTGCTCTTTCTCTCTCTCTCTCTCTCTCTCTCTCTCTCTCTCTCTCACACACACACACACACAGAGGGGGATGCACAGCCAGACATTCGTTTCTGTGTGAGGCTCCTTGACATGCATAGCTGTTTCTTAGTAGACCTTCATGAGGCCAGTGTCTCTCCACACTTGCCACCTGCATTCCCTTGAATTATATGCCTGTGGAATTCTGTCATTTCTCTAAGACGTTTGGCTTGAAATAATAAACTTGTGTGGTGCCAGGCTGTTGGACTGTGGTGCCTTGTCAGTGGAAGGCTGGTATTTATCCAAGGAGATACCTCTTTTCTCTCCCCGTATTGTCCACCCTTTCTCCCCAGGACAAATGCCCTTAAAAATGCCCAGGGATCTTTAGTGGGCTGTTTGGTAACAAGCCTAAAATCAGAACGCTGAAACACAATTTAAAGCTGCCTTGAAGAAAACTATAACGTGATGATGCTGTTTTGCTAGACTCTCTTGGTTTTCCCTCAGTAATATAAACCTGAACTGCTTTTGTCTTAACTCCCTGAAACTTTCTTGACCTACAAGATTTGCTTTTCCTTCTCCAAGGCAGGCTGACTGAGATGGAAAATGCACAGGCAATTTCCAGAGGGCCCCCCCACACACACACACATACACACTCCTTCCACTGACTTTTTAATGTCTTTGGGCGCTTTTACACAACCCCTAAAATCTGAGGCAAAGGGCTCCCAGATCCGGAGCTTAAAAATGTTTTCCCACCAGCTCCGGACTTTTAAAAAGTATGACCACGCCCACCTAAGCGCGTCCCAGCGCATTTTCCAAGTACCTGGTCTCCGGAGGTGAAAAATTTTCTGATGCACATTGTAAAGCAGTGAGTGCCGGGCTGTGTTCGCCTTCTGTTTGGTGTTTCTTCCCCCCGCCCCTTTAAGAGACTGGAATGCTTCGGGACTGCTCCTGATGGCAGAGCAGAGGTGAGCCTGCATTCTTTTCTCCCTTTTTTCCTCCCTCCCCTCACGCAGACAGGAGCAAGGGAGTGCGGAGGGGTGGGAACGCAGCAAGAGGACCAAGCCCCCAAGATCTCTGGTCCGAATTTAAGTTGCCAGTGGATCTTAGGGGTCATGTAAAAGCGCTCTTTATCTTTCTTTCCCTGTGTTGATACAGTCGTAACAAAATCCAGCATTTTGCTGAATGTGTGTTTTTCTCTCTCTCCCCCCCACCCAGATTACTGCAGTGTGCAACTTCTTCACCTACATCCGCTACATCCAGCAAGGACTAGTGAGACAGGATGGTAAGTAATTGGCCAGCCTTCCCCTTTTGGTGTGTGTGTGTGTGTGTGTGTGTGTGTGTATGCACGCGTGCGCGCTGGCTGCTTGCTAACTCAGAAGGCTGCAAAGTAAACAGATCTTCCCCTAAGAGAGAAGTGCTGAGTTGGAGCAGCATCTGTAGCTTTCAAAATAGAGATGGGCACAAAATGAACTTTTAGTTCATTATTCGTTATTCATTTTGTTACATAACAAAATGAATAAAGAACCTCAGAGTGAATTTAGAATGAAACGAAATGAACCGAGAAAAATTGTTTCGGTTGGGTTCGTTTCGTTAATGGCAGCGTCTCCTACCTGGTGCCGCTGGTCTTTCCTGGAGGTCTGGTCTTCCTGGCTCAGGGAGAGCGACCAGGAAAAAAAAAAGCCGACGGCCGCGCTACAGCTGTAGTGCGGGCCATGTGGTCGGCAGTAGTAGTAGTAGTAGTAGCAGCAGTAGCAGCAGTAGCAGTAGCAGTAGTAGCAGTAGTAGCAGTAGTAGTAGCAGCAGTAATAATAATAATAATAATAATAATAATAATAATAATAATAATAATAATAATAATAATAATAATAAAGGAGAGCCGACCCAGCTCCAGGAGTGGCCACGTTGGTGGCCTAAAATAAAGAAAAAAATATAAAAATAAAACCAGCGCCCACCTGGCCCCAGGGGCCACGCGGTGGATGCTTGAAAAAAAAAAATTAGCATGGAGCCAGCGCCTCAAAAAGCCCCTGCCGCAGGGGCCAGGATCTGCCCACAGCCACGCCAGTAAGAACCCAAACTGGTTCGGGTTCATACATTTTTTTTAAAAAAATTTGTATAAACCCAAACCTGAACTGAACCAAGGGTGGGCCTGAACCAGACGGACCCGAACCATGGGTTTTCTGATTCGTGCCCACCTCTAATTATAAACCACTAGCACCACCACAAGAAACATAAAGAGCTCCAGGAATGAATCTCATCATTGCTCTACGCCCTTCTAAATGTCATTCAGTCAGAGTTTTGCAAGTTTTTCAGACTACAACTACAATGCCCAAATGCTCCCAGCCAGCCCAGGCACTGGTCATACTGGCATTGGAGTCTATCATCCTCCAAAATGAGTTTTCAGGGCAGGATAAAGGCGAATTATCTCAATTTAGGCTGGATGAAGATCTGTGAGAGCAGAATGAGAAGGGGTGTGGTTGTGGGCATGGGGCAGAACGAGAGGGAAAGAGAGAGAGAGAGAGAGAAGAGAAGATTCACTGGAAAACATTTCAACATATGAATAAGTTTTTTGGGTCACAGTTCCCAGAATCTCCAAAGCTGGGGCATTCTGGGAATCACTAGTCCATAAAAGCAGTATTTCCAAGCTCTGAAGCAAAGTACACATGAACTGAAATCCTGTTGTAGTTATGCAAGTCTTTTGGAAGACAATTGCTGCAAGTTAAAACATCTTGTAGATGTTATCTATTGTGCACTGAGTTGTACCTTCTGGTGTATAACAGATAATGTCTGTGAAGATTTCTTGACTTCTAGCTATATGTCTTGAAAAGGCAACACCATTTCCCAACAATTAGGGTGGCTAGATGTTCAGGTTTCAGTTTCAAGCTGGAGTGGCTGAAAGTCCAGCTTTGATAGGCTCCTGTGGATGGTGGTTTTTCTAGAGGATTGTGGGGGAGCAGCAGTGGGCAAATTCCAGAGATCGGGGAGCTGCACACAGGTACACCTGGGCCTTGGATGCCTGCACGTGCGCGCGC
>JAHTLZ010000016.1:77851777-77914997 GCA_023846285.1 Phrynocephalus versicolor
TTACTTACTTACTTACTTACTTACTTACTTACTTACTTACTTACTTATTTATTTATTTAAAAAGTGGAAAAAAGAACCCTGAGGCAGGGAGCAAACTATTGGCTCTTACTGGGTTGATTGACATTCATTGCAGTTCCCTCCCAACCAAAACATGTAAAAGGCATCACATGAGGGTTCAATATATCTAATGGGAAACTTCCTCACTCCAAGCAAAAAAGAACAGGTTGGGAGGCAGTATCTAGAGATGCTCTGCTGTTTTGTCCTGAGTGCCTCACCATCCACCTCTGTTGGGGAGGAGAGCTCTGTGGTTTAGACGTTTGATCCCAGAGCCAACTTGATGTCTTTATGTCTGGTGGACAAGGGTGCTGATCATGGCTGGTTCAGAAATACAGTAAAATGCATCTTGGTTGGATTGTGTATGGAATTGCAAGGTCAGGAGGGAGGCCAGTGCTTTGCTCCAAGCAGCACACCTCTTGAGATGATCCTACATGAATCCAGATACAGTGGACTAACAGAGGCACCTGCCATTTTCAGAAGAACAGATATTTCCCAGATGCCTGTTCCATCATGCATTTTCTACAGTGTCAAAGCTACACTGATGAGAGCAATTGCCCCAGCTATGCCAATGAAGCAGCAGCAGGAAACAGCAGTGCTGCCTGGGGTGCCTTTTGTAGACCAGTGAAACCACTTCAACAGAGAATTAGATCCTCAAAAGAGCTCATATGTGTTTGCCTGTATGCTACTGTAATCTCCTCCAGGAGCTGTATCCCACAGGTGGCACCAGAAAATGGCATCTGAAGAAGAACGCCAAGCACTGGATCTACAGAGAGGTGTCCTCTGACATGGATTACCTCAATTGCCTGGCAGTGACACTCACTCAGCAGACCACCATCTTTGCTGGTTCAAAGCAGCCAGATTAAGGGAGAATGTGTGCCTGAGATGAAAGAGCTGACTTCTCTGTCAGCTCTGCTGGCACCATCTGAGTGGGTGTCTTTGCCGGGCTGAAGCTTTCTCCCCACTGGGCACGACCGACTCCTCTTACAGCACAAGAAAGAAGCCACAGCTTCAAAGCCACAGAAATCAGAGCTGGGTGCAATTCTGGGTGCAATTATGAAGACAAAGCAGTAGAGCAGTGGTGTCCAAACTTCAGCCCTCCAGATGTTTTGGACCACAACTCCCACAGTCCTTTGTCACTGGCAATATAGGCTTGGAATTCTGGGAGTTGTGGTCCAAAACATCTGGAGGGCCAAAGTTTGGACACTCCTGCAGTAGAGCAACCTTTTCCAACTCGGAACCTTCCACATGTGTTGGGCCAGCACTCCCAACATCTTTAGCCAGCAGCATAGTTGGACACATCTGGAAGGCCCCTGATTGGGAAAGCTTCCTCTAGTTCACATCTCCCTAAATTCTGATATTGTTATCCTGTTACAAAAGAGTTCTGAAACAATGAGTACAGAATTTGTTGAAACATCCCTTCAAGGAAAAAAAAAACTTTGGATTTCTCCTATCAGATTAAAAAGTTGCCATTTTCATTCAAGTGAGGTCTGAGAGGGAGAAACGCCAGGGGGCACTCAAGGGATGAGCATCTGCCCTGGGAATATAGCTGTGGTGACCAGGTTTCCTTGTCTCTGTGGCCAGAAGCATTTGTGTCAGAGGCTGTGAGAACGTCCTCTAGTACCACAGAGCCCTGCCATCATGCAGAGAGAGAGAGAGAGAGAGAGAGAGAGAGAGAGACAGAGAGAGACAGAGAGAGACAGAGAGAGAGACAGAGAGAATACATTGCCACTACAATTTATTTATTTATTTATTTATTTATTTATTTATTTATTTATTTATTTATTTATTTATTTATTTGTTTGTTTGTTTGTTTGTTTGTTTGTTGGCAGCATTACTGTGTTGTTAGCTTTGGGAGCACCACATATTTGGGCAGCAGCAATGGATACAGCTGTGTGGATCACAGAAACACATGCTCAAGTCACTGCATCCTTTTGGCTTGGGTTACGGTGGGGAGAGAAGCCTCAACTAGCCACTGAGTCATAGAATTGTACTGCTGGGGATGGAGATTTCCTGGGCAACAGACATACAATGTTTACGTAGGTGCTCCTTGGGGTAGCCTACTTTATTTTTGTTACTTCATTATGCTAACATCCAAGTGGCTTCTTCATTCCCAACAACTTTCCTTAGACTGAAGAAGCTACTTGGAAGAGTAGTGAAACGTTTCAAATCCCACAAGAAAAGAAGCTCAGTGGCCATGACTCAACATAATCCATGGTCGTTTTCCCTCAGTCTCTTGAACATTTGCCTGAAGTGCCAGAGGAGGGCAGCCAAGGGCCTGGCGTGTAGCTCTGTCAATATTTACATGGCCCGTGGTTGTACTTCTCTTCTGTCACAACTATAGACCAGACAAGGTTTGGTGGATGTCAACTTGTCATCAGGACCAATAAAGTGAGGCAGAATCCCCAAACAGACATGGATGGTGTGGGCAGGTGCTTCTGGGGTCCAGTAAATCAGTGTTCAACCTGTCTTGGATGAGGCTGAGCTCTATTGAAAGAAGAGGCATGGCACTTGTGGGGCAATGGGGCCATATTCTCTGGTCCAACATGGTCACTGGGAAGTCATGTAGCCTTGGTTATGTGGAGCAGCTGCGGCCAGCTTCGGACAGTTCACCAACTGCCTTTGTTTCTGGAACAGGGCAATTTGGGGCTACAAGGCTGGGAAAGTGAAGCCTCTTTTGACAAACAACATTGCTTCCAGCTGTGGAATCAAGAAACGGGACTCTCCTCTTCCAGACTCACCCCCCCCCAAAGCAAGTAGCTTGAGCGGGAGAAAGGAAGCAAGTCCTGTTGTATAAGCAGACTTCTTGTGTAACTTTGGCTGCCACCCATTTGTACTTGCCCAGGCTTTTTGTACCTGTCTTAAAACCCCTTGTTTGCAGCTTTATAGTTTTGTTGCCTCTCATTTTCTATGTCTCATGATGTTTTTTTCCCCTCACAGTGCTTTGTAATTTTTATTGGAGTATCACACCATTCAATAAAAATGCAAAATACGATGAAAAATGTGTGACATGAGAGGCTACAAAACTATAAAGCTGCAAGCAGAGGCTTTGAAACCAATTTGAAATGCCTGGGCAAGTACGAATGGGTGGCAGCCAAAGCTGGGTGATCACATCACATCCTCTTCTGAGATGTACACCTTAATGTGGTGAGTGGGGTTTGAGTGTATCAATGAAGCTGAGAACAATGTCTTCAAAAAGCTAGACTCCATTATGAGCCTGGGATCTTAGCAGGGCCACCTAAGGAAGAATGTTCATAGCCAAGGCTCAGACTAAGGCACAATAATTCTCTTCAGGAGAGTCAGCAGAAAAGGATGGGTAGTTCCAAAGATAAAATGCATCCACCCTTTTCACAGGTAATGCCTGTATCAGCAGAAAAAAATAGATTGTGCCAATGGTGATGAGGGTGGAGAAACCTCTAGAAGGTAGCTACTGGGCAGCAGTGGTTCCTGAAGGTGATGCTGGCAAAGGATCTTTCACAAAAAATGACAGTGACAGTCAACTTAGTACTGCATAGGAGAAAGCAATGGTAAACTTTCCTATCTTGAAAGCCGTATCAGGAGACAGTCTGAAATGAAACAAGAGATAGTGTTGGAGAATGAGACTCCCGGTATACCGAGCGAGGAATACCTCGTATTCAGCCTGGATTCCAGAAAGGAAGATCATATGCACTGGCTAACGGAGTACACCAAAGAATTCCAAAAGAAGATTCGTTGATGTTTTACAGACTACAGCCAAGTCTTTGAATGTGTGGATCATGAGAAGCTATGGAATGTTCTGAAAGAAATGGTGTGCCTTGGCACTTAATTGTTCTGATGCCTAACCTGTATTGTGGAGAAGAAGCTACTGTTACATCTGAATACATAGAGAGAACGGTGATAGACAACCATGCATTTCATCACCTCATCTGTTCCACCTGTATGCAGAATATATCAGATGGAAAGCCAGACTCAGTTCAAATGAAGGAGGAGTGAAAAACAGTGGAATAAACATCAATAATTAAAGCTAGAAATCTATTTCGTGCACATTCTCCAGATAGTCTTTTAAAATTATTATTATTACGATTATTATTATTATAGTGGTGTGGATATATGTTGGAACTATGTCCCTGCCACCACACTCATTCAGAGCTGTGCCAGGCTTTGTGGATGGGCCAAGTGATGACCAGACTGCCAAGATACTAGCTGCTGCTGTTGCCCTATATACGGTGGCAGTGCAAAATCCCAAACAGGGGAAAAGAAATGACATTGAGCTACACAATTTCTCATTTGCTGGAACAAGTCGGCAAAATGAATCCCACCCTGTCGATGTCTCTTCCCACAAATACAGCACAGGGTTTCAAGAAACCATTGGCACCAAACTATAGTTTCAACTAGCACAGTGACGGCAAACCTTTTAGAGACTGAGTGCCCAAACTGCAATTCAAAACCCCTATTTTTCGCAAAGGGCCAATGCAGCAATTTAACCTGAATACAGATTACTGTGAAGGGGCAATGTCGGGTGCCCACAGAAAGGACTCCGAGTGCCACTGATGGCACCCGTGCCATAGGTTCGGCAACACTGAACTAGCACCCCCCCCCCCCCAAAAAAAAGATACAGGGATTTTTGAGATCAGGCAAAAAAAAAAATCTCCTAATGGAGCTCCGTGTTTTGCAAGCTGGAGAGGGTTTTTCACCAGTTGCCCTTTGACCCTGCTTGCGGTTCTGACTTATCTTCACAAGAGGCCACCAGAGATTACAGCTGCTCTTGTACAAATATATCTGTGTATATTCACCTATTCACCTTGTTGAGTGTTTTCAGCTTGACCTGCTCTTGTCTGATAACAGCAGGTTTTCCAAAGCGAACTAAGGCAGCACCAGCAATGAGCCAAAGGAGACATTCTATTCTGAGTACAAGGCTGGTGCGGAAAATTCTAGCAATGTATTTCAATCTCTGGAAATATGTTGATGACAACGACGACAATGAGGTGCTATCAAATCAATTCTGACTTATGGCAACCCTGTCCAGGGTTTTCCAGGGAGGGAATATTCAGAAATGGTTTGCCATTCTCTCCTTTTGGGAGTGCCCTGGGACCACGCAGCTTGCTCAAGGCCACACAAGCTGGATCTTCTCCTTGGAGGCATGGTGGGGAATTGAACTCCCAGTGTCTGGCTCCACAACCAGGAACCCAAACCACTGAAATACTGAGCCACCTCCTTAAATGACAAGATCTTCATATATAATATTGTTTTTTAATTTTAAAAAACCCAGAATCCCTTAACTAACATCGTCAGTGGCTCTGCTAACTGAAGGATCCTTGGCGTTGTAGTCTAAAGAGTAACTTTCCCAGTTTGTTATATTCCTATCACTGAAGCATATCCTGACATCAAAATCAATTTATCCAGATTTAGGTACTGTGAGCAGGTTTAGTGCCGTCCCTCTCCCTTCGTGAGGGATCCACTGAAGTAACAGGAGCGTCAGGCTGATTTTTCATAATAACGTTTTCATTAAAAGAACTCTCTAACGGTGGAATATCTCTGATTACTGTGGTTTCTAATTCTGCCAACAATGGAGGCTCCAGCCATGCCTCTCTCACGTCCCCTAACAGGGGGGTGTGGGTGTCCAAACCCTGTGCAACGGGGACCAAAACAGCTGCCCCTTTGAGGGGGTTCTTCAACAGCCCCGACAAGTACCTTTGTGCTAATGTTGAAGGTTGAGCGGTTCCCAAAGTCGAGGCCCCAAGACCTCGATGTCTTGGGGTGGGGGGAACGCTCTACTCTGGAGACAAGTCCCAAGGGAAGTGCGACATTTCGGTTGGTCTCTGTTCTGTCTTTCTCTCTCGTAAAAGGCTTTCTCCCTCTTACAATACTCGCTATGAGCAGTCTCGCCCCAGTAAGGGGGTTTCTGGGCCGTATTTCTCCCACTCACACTCTGCAGCCTCTCTAGGCAACTTAAAAGTAACCCACTCACCAGTCCATGGTGTGAGGGTTCGGTTCTGACCACTGGCGGTTCCGACTGATAAATGAGGCGAGAGTCTATTTTTGCTTGACCTTCAAAGGGATTTTTATTTCTTATAGAATTAAACATACTGTAGGCTCTTTCTTTTATAACGGGTGACAACGGTGTCAACGGTTGCAAAACATTCTCTTCTATGACAGGATCTTCATATATAACATTAACTGGTTTATATTCTAAATTGGCATTTTCTATAAACAATGGGGAAAAGTCGACCCCCTGCCCAAACACTGGGTTCCGCAACACGGGTGTTTGGCCCACGGTGCCACTGGACCAACAGGTCTCTCCCTCCTCCATTCCCTTTGGAATTTCTCCGAGGTTTCTGGCCATCTTAAGGATTTTACATGTACTGACCAAGCAAATTTGTCATCTCCCTGGATCTTAAAATATTCCACCCTTCTCCTATGTTCTCTCTCCTCCGTCTGAGTCCCAACGCTTATCAACTGCCTCTCTCAACCGCCGCTCTTTTTCTCATGCTCTCCCAACCCTTTCGTCTCGCGCTCATTCCATCCATCCTCTGGTTCATCCACTACCCAAAACGCCTCCCGCACATCCTCGCGCTGCCCCCCCCATAAATTTCATCTTTCAGTTCTACACTTTGTACTCCTCGTGCGCACGCATCCATATTCTTAGTTTCTTCTTCTTTTCTTTGACAAACCACTCCAGACGGCTCACTCTCTTTGACATCTGCAGCCTGGTCCTTCTCCTCACACATGGGTCCTTCTTAACAAGCAGCTCTTCTCCTGGCCTTTCTTCTATTTCTGCTACGCAACTAGTCTCTCTACATAACAAATCTGCACCTTCTCTCCCTTTTCTCCCACCCGATCTAACGGTCCCTCCACTCCCCCCCTCTTTTTGTCTCCTTCCCTCCTTCTCTCTCCCAGCTCGACCTCCTCATTGGTTGGACCTCCACGAGAGGAGGGCGCACCCATTTCTGTTTTCACCTCACAGGTACATGCAAACAATCTGGTGAAAAGGGAATTCTGTTACCCTACAGCAATTTCTCCAGTGCCCTTAAAATACTCCCAAGATGGTCACAGTTGGAAGCACATTTCATGACTGGTGAAATGTTCCCCCTTGTGGTTATGCAACTTTTAATCACATTCCTTGTTGTGCTATGTAGGTCACGTGGTATTTACTCCAGGAAATGCATCCTAATGTGTTCTTGGGGTACCGTGTCATTTCCTTCCAATTCAGTAAGTGACTAGACCTTCTTGCTGACGTTGTTCTGCCAGCCCTAAAACAGATCAAGGGTTCAGTGTGTTGCATACTTTCCCATCCCTGCTGAATATTCTTGGATGGCAGTTAATGGAGGAAACATAGGATGGCATGATGTCAGAACCATTCTGACAGGCCTTACGGAAGTGATCGAGGAGCCATACACATGGCTGCCATTTTCAGTGACAGACATGCGTTTAACATCATATAACATAGCTATCAGTTTGGGCTGTCAGTTCAAGGAGCAATACAGCAGTGCTACCTGGAATATCCTGACCTGTAGGTATGCCATGACGATTTTACATGCCTCCTGATACAGAACTGCCCTGCTCCACTGAAGATTGAATTGGTGGAGAGTGGCTACAGTTTTGTTGCTGTCCTTCAGAAACCGTATATACAGGCCTTGCATTCCTAAATGCTCATTGGACTGAGAAGAGAGAGAATGAGCCACAGGTGAAATTAAACAACAGTAACACTTTAGGAGGTCTTAAAAGTTCTTCGAAATGTAAGAATAAGCTAATTCTTCAAATGGTGGTAAACACAGCCGGATATTTCCACATTTCTCCATATCGGAAGGGCCAGCTGAGGGAATTTTCGCTTTGTTCTAGCACAATCCATTGCCTCCACTCTTCAGCCCATTCTTTCACTTTTCTCATACTCACTAGACTCAAACTAGAGCCTTGTGGTACAGTGGTTAAACGGCTGTACTGCAGGTATAACTGTGCTCATAACCAGGGGTTCAACTCCAGATAGCATGCTCAAGGATCACTCAGACTTCCATCCTTCTGAGGTCAGTAAAATAAGCACTCAGCTCACTGAGGGTGGGGTGGGGCCAATGTGTGTAGCCTGCATAATTACTTGTGAACTGCACAGACAGTGCTTTAAGTGCTATGGCGTTGTGTATACTGTAAGCAGCACACTTTGCTTTTCCCCTACTAGCAGTTGCAGTCAGAAGAGCCATCTGTAAAATTCCTTTGGAGACAGGTGCAGGAAAGCAAGCCCTGCTGTTTAAGCTGCAGGCAGTAGATGATGGTACTAGATTTCCTTGCCCATAAGAACTATAAAATTCCTACTGGGCCATCTAACAGCTAATCCATAGATCCTGGGAAATTCTGCTCAAGAAAGTTGATTTGGACAGTCCTGCTAATAGCTAGCAAAGACCAAGAGCTAAAAAAGACAAGTAGGACACCTGTATCTTTAAATGCTGCCTAAGCTCTCCTTAGTTGATGTAATGATTTGTTGTTATTTGTCTGTTATGTACTGTGGTTGATTGTATTGTGTTTAATTTTTTAGGGTGATGAAGATCATTCTTTGGCTTCTGATCGCAATGGCCTTCTGAACTGAGAAAAGACCTGCTCTACTCATAGTTAATGTGTACCTTCCACACCAAAAATAACAAAGGAAAATTATTCGCCCAATGGGATACTTTGAACAAGTATCTATCTTGAAGTTAAATTTCCTTCTGCTGAAGTCATTTTGGTAGGAGACTTCAATGCCAGACTAGGAATGGATGATAGGGCTCTAATGGATGCTTTCGGAAATAACATGAATGACTCCTGAGATGGAGTTATTCCAGTACTCTAGATACTCAAAGGATCATCAGATAAACATGGCAGGGCTTTGTCTTGCAAAGTCCTTTATAAGTGCTGGCAAATTCATCTTAAATGGGTCATCAGCGCAGGATTCCCCCAGGGAGTACACATTCAGCTCCTCTAGTGGATGCAGTGTGATCAACTATGTCTGTGTTTCTCAACAGCTGAGAGCCCTGATTGTTGATGTTCACCTTGGCGAGTGTATAGATAGTGATTACTTCCCTTTGATCACCAAAATTAAATCCCTGTTAAGTCTCAGCCATACCCCAATTCTACCCTAGGGAATACTCTTCTATAGAAGAGGCAAATGGTTACACAAGGTGGCAGACTCTTTAAGTTTAGGAGTCTTGGTGGACCACAAATTGAACATGAGTCAGCAGTGTGATGCGGTGGCCAAGAAAGCCAATGTGATTCTTGGTTGCATCAACAGAAGCATAGTGTCTAGATCAAGGGACGTGATAGTACCACTCTATTCTGTTCTGGTCAGACCCCATCTGTGCACCTCAATTTAAAAAGGATGTTGACAATCTTGAACGGGCCCAGAGGACAGTGACCAAGATGACTGAGGGTCTGGAAGAAATGTCTTATGAGAATTTTTCTTAGCTGCAGTACACAGAAGAGCTGTGTTACTGGCAGAAGACTGACCCATGTATAGTTTATAGCTGCAATCTTTCTCTTCTCATTATACTGTTTTATTGTTGTACAGTAGTCTACTTTTTCTCTTCTATCTGAATGGGTCATATGACCGTAATAAATAAAATTGAATTGAATGTTTAACCTTCCAGAGGACACTATTAATTGTTTATTGCTGATCTCTCAAAGGACACTACTAACTGGAATTATGTATCTAACAAATACATCCATGAGAAGAGGGTATGTTGACAGATGCAAGGGAAAGATGCAATTAATTCTGCTCCTGGGCCAAATCTAGCCTTTCTGGGGTCCTAATCTGGCCCTCTGAGCTTCCAAAGACAGTGACCACTGGTCTCCTGGTTTTTGTAGTGTTTTCCCCATTCTGCAAGATTGAGGCACTTCTTTTAAGTCTTCATTATGGGCATTTAGATCTTTCATGGAAATATATTCAAACACTGGGCCTGACCCTTTTGCCTCCATGGCTATCTCCCATTGGAATGGGCTGTCAGAATGTCTCTGCTGAAAGACATTTCCCACCTCTGGCTTAAATTCCTCCCTTCTGTGAAAGAAGCAGGATTCAACCGTTCCTTTTGAACCAGTCACAGCAATCACTGGAACCAGGAGGAGCATACTGCCAAATACAACTAAGGCCATGGTCACACCACTGAAATATCGCCCTGTGGTTATGCACATTTTAATTGCATTCCTCATCATGCTTTATGGTCAGATGGTATTTGCTCGAGGTTGTACATCCCAGCGTGGTTTGGGTTACCAAGTCATTTTCTTCCCATTCAATATAAACATCTAGACTTTCTTGTTGACATTTTTGATGAAAGTTGAGTCGTGCTTTGACACAAATGCCACTGAAAAATTAAAATTAAAATAAAAAACAATTTAAAAGGACACACACACTGCCAGTAGTTCAAAGAAGTCAGAATAAGACGGTTCAGACACATAGCAATGCAATATATATTTTTTAAATCCTCAACTGAAAACGTAGAAGCCTCTGGCTGAGTAAGAAATGATCTGCATTCTGCAGTTAGTACACTCACTGGGTAAATGATCCACTAATGGCTCTGCATCATGGGACTTCAGATTTATGATATGAACTCAATGGGGGTGAGTGGGAAGGCAACATTTAGCTTGTGCAGTGGTTCCCAAGCTGGGGGCCGGAACCCCTTTGGGGGGGGGTTGAACGACCATTTCACAGGGGTCACCATGAGCCAGTAATGAAAAAGGCACAAACGCTTGGGTCTGGAGGAGGAAGGGGGGAAGAGCGAGTTACAGCTTGATAGGTTGGAGGGGATGTCAGTCAGTGGCACCGGAGGCTGCAACTGGATGAGGGTGCCTGTAGATAGAGGGAAGTTCTCTATGGCACCTGCAGCAGTGGCCTGCCAAAGGGGGCTTGTGGTCTCTTCCAAGCAGGGCAAGGAGTCACCACAACATGAGGAACTGTATTAAAGGTTGCGGGTTCCATTAGGAAGGCTGAGAACAACTGGTTTGTATGACCATGTTATGGCAGGTGAGGAACACTCCCCTCACCTGCCATAGCAGGAATCAGTCAAGAGTTAATCTGGATCAATGACTTGGGAACTTCTTTTCCCCAAAGGCCAGGAGAGGAAGGCCACCTTCAGAGAACTCCTGGTTGAGCGCCACAATCCCCAGATGCCTGGTGTGAGTGTGGAGCTTCCTAGCCAATAAAGCTGTGCTGCTGGAGATCACTCTGCTATCCACCCAGGTGAGGTTGTTTAGCTGTTTCTGGGGCTGCAGTGGTTCCGAAAGGAGGAATCCAGATTCACTGCTGTCACAATCTGCTGAGGAGTATGTGAAGAGAGGGAGGGCACTTTAATGTCCCCTCACTCAGATGGGAGTTCACCAGCAGGGTTCTGGCACTCGGAAGAAACAGAGACCGCGGTCACACCTACGTTTTCTGCGTAGTTTCCCGTCGGCGAACTATGCGGTAAAAGATTGTGTGCTAACCAGGAGGAGAAGCAAATTCTGCTCCCTGCCGACCACGCCCCTCGAACAGCAGTTTCAACAAAGTTTCCTAAACCACCTCCAGGGGCTGGATTTAGAAACTTCGCTCCAAAATGCTTACTTGTTTGCTTCTGTTGCAACGACAGGACACTGAAAATACGCAGTAAATTCAGTTTCTCCCCTTTCTACCTGGCTTAAAAGACAGAGCCTTGGAAACTGGAGCTGGAAAGTAGGACAAAATGCGTAGTACACAGGTTAGGACAGAACCAGAATAGGAAGGTACGACACAGAGGAGAGGACACCAACTGCTCATTAAAAACCACATGGCACCACCCCAAAAATATATATATACAGGAAATTTAAACACAAAGGAAACCCAGGTATAACTGTGGTCAGAGTGTTGGATATAGGGAAGTCCTGTGCTATAGAAGGATACTGGTCCCTGATGAACAACATCAAGGAATAGGTTAATTCTTTATCAAGGCAACATTGCTCCCCACGGTCATGTCACAGGCTGAAGGTCTGGCAAGGTTGCTCTTCTCCCACCACCAAGAGAATTTGAAAATGGCCTTAAGCTAGGCATCCTTTTTCAAAGAACATCTATTTTGATATTTTTATTACATTCATTACAAACACTGAGAATCCAACCGTCACATAGCAAATGGGAACCATGTCCTAAGGGGCTGGACCATCGGCGAAAAAAGTAGAGTTTAGAAAAAATAAGGTGGTGGAATGAAGATTATAAAAAATGTTTTTCAGGCTATCATTTACTCCACCCCTTCCCTTTCTCTCTTAACACTTGGTAGTTAAACACAGAACCCCCTTCTTGTTTGCCTCATTGCCTTCCATAATTCCCTTCCTGCTCCCCCTTTTTTATCTACATTTTGCAAACGAGTGGTGGCAGTGGCAGAGAACACTTTTCTCACCCTATGTGGAAAAATATACAGTACTTGCTACCGCAGTTCAGTTCCAGAACAAACCCAGATTAAAAAAATAAAACATGTGGGATGGACCTATATATTACAAGACTTTCCGCAAATGTGGTATGGGTAGCAGGAGGAATACAGATATTATCAATGCACAAACAGATACCTTTCAGAGAACAAATGCTGAATCAGCCTGGAAGAGCCTGGAATAAAAATTAATTTAGCCTGTGTCCTGTGGTTTCAGTCAGAAATGTCTGGCCTAGAAATCAGCAGCTGGAGCGACGAACAGCATGGAGATGAATATGATCACCTACTCATGTGTGAAGAAGATCAGCTTTTAGAAGCCAAGGGACATCACCAGCATTGTTGATAACAATAGAAATCCACCCGCAGCACACACACATTATTCACACCAGTAGCAAATGAATAAAGTTATTTTTCAAACATAGCCTTGCCTGAAAGCTCACAGTCTGGTTATATGTACCTTCCATATCAGCAAGTTCCAGATTAAATGCTCAGAGCCAAAACATGAGATAAAAAAAAGAAGGGGAAGAAAGCAGACATCATTTCTAATGGAAGAAAGGGAAGAAGAAGAAGAAGAAATACTAGAAGCAGCAGTAAAACAAAGGAACAGGCAAAAAGGAGAAACTTTTGGATACATTAATCCCATGAGAATGCATAGATAGTATGATACCCAAGAGGAAACAAAAGAAATGCAGGAAGGTCAGAAAATGGGAGGAAGGGGAAAGGGAATTTTTGGATAGGATTTTTGTTGTGAACTGTCTTGCTTCGAACATAATTTTTTCAGACTTGAATTTAAGAGGCCGGGGTTCAAATCCCTGCTTAGACATAAAACCCCACAGGGCTGTGGAACTGTAAAACCACTCCTTAAATATCTCTGTTACCTTGGAAATCCTATTATGGTTACTGTACATTAGTTCCAACTGACCACACATAAAAACAACGGTAGAATACCTCATAACTTTTTGCACTGTTGCTTCCAGCTTTCAAAAAAAACCTCCTTCAAGGTAGCACCTGAAGAGGGATGATGCGCCCCAGTCGCCATTAGATGCCATCAATGCATTAAGTAATTTAAGCATTACTGAACAATGAGGCCCAAAACACAGGTTTTGAAGAAATAGGGCCAAATCAGGCTGCATAGCAGTCAGTGTTCTAAGTACAAAAAGCAAAGAAAAGTACTTGCAAAATGGAGAGTACAGGTGGTGTGATGAAATCCTACTCATTTTGGAGTATATACATGTTGCCTCTGAAGTTCTGGGAGAAGGCTGGTAGGTAGGCGCCATCTTGATTTCCCCTCCATGTACACACCCCTGCATCCTTGTTACCTCAGAGGAGGAAGCATTTCTGTCCAAAAATAGTAAGTGCCAGATTGGCTATTGTTAGTTAGACCTCTGCTTCTCAGTGAAGACATTTGATTTGCCACTCCTCTATAGCTTGTCCTCCACATATGTTCTCCAAAGCATCTAAATACCTTGTAAGGTTTGGAGTTTTTCTTCCCCAGTTGCTCCTAAGGAGACATTTCCAGAATGTTATCACCTTGATAGTACAAAGCCCGTTCAAGGTAACTTCAGAGGAACATAATTCACTTTACAGCATAAAGGACAAGATATTATTGATGGAAGGTGGTTGTACTTTCCCCTGAAGAAGAAGTCATCATTTTGGATTTAGGATGCAACAGCTCAAAGTCAATCAGGATGTCTGGAAAACAGATTTGCCTTTGTAGTTGGAGCCAAAAGATCTGGTGGTTTATTATTTATTTAGCTGGTTGGTTACATTTATATTAAACCTTTGTTCCAACAAATGGAATTAATATACAACTGCTTCCCAACCTTTTTATCCTCACAAGGACCATGTGAGGTAGGACAAGCTGAAAAGTAATGACTGGTTTAAAGTCACCCAATAGGGCAGTGTTGGTGAACCTATGGCATGGGTGCTGAAGGTGGCACTCGGAGCCTTTTCTGTGGGCACCCGACCTCACCCCTTCACAGCCACCTGTATTCAGGTTAAATTGCTGCATTGGCACTTTGTGAAAAATTAGTGGGTTTTGAATCATAGTTTGGGCACTCGGTCTCTAAAAGGTTCACCATCACTGCAATAAGGCATTCAAAGTCACAGCATTCAAACTCCTAGACCACACTGACAAGACTTAGATAAGGATTGCATTTAGTAAGACATGGTTTTATGTTACAGTACATCAATCTAAAAGGCAAACCTAAAAGAAACAGGAAATGGTCCATCTGGAGTGCAGCACCTCTTTTGAAGAACTGCTGGAGGTTACATGATACATTGGCTGAAATCCAATGACAGGACTTATGATTCATAAGTCTGATGACATCATCAGACACAGTGGGTTTTCAGAAATTAAAAACTTCAAATTCCCTTCCCACTAAAAGTCTTGAGTCTCTCTTAGGATCTTTTCCATCATGTGGAAACTACTGGGGGCTGCAGAACCAAAGGAATAATCTTGAATTTCCTAAAATCACTGCTGATGGGATGATTCTATTAGCAGCAGTGGGTTTTTTTTTTTTGGAAATGAAAGACTTACACATATGTCAAGCCTTCCCTGTGAAGAAGGTGACATTATTAATTTCCAAAAACACCATCACTGACAATATCACCAGCCTTATGTGGCTTAAAGTTTGCTACTGGATTTCAGTCACTGTGAACTGGGACTTGGAAAAAACAAACTTTGAGGTGGCTTCATTTGAGAAGAGGATGTTTTCCTGTCAGATTCAGGTCACACTGGGGACAATAAAACTAAATTTGAACTGGGCAGAACAAAAGTACAATCATGCAACTTAAGATCCAAACAGAATGTGGAATGTAAACCTCTTCTGAAGCCAAAATAATGTTCACCCTTCACTCTGCCCAGGGCTCGGCTTCAGAAGGTGAGGCCTGAATGGAAATTGTGGAATGGCCCATTATTTACAAGCGGCAAGAGCTGAGCCTGTTCATAAATTTAGCCTCAACTATGCGAGCTGGAGCCCGATAAAAAGGCAAAGGCCCAATGGCACAACGTGGTGGAACAGAAATCCAGCCTGCAGGTGTTTTGACCTGAAGCACATTCCTCTGTTTGAGAGATTAAAAAACAAAATACTGTATAAAATATTCAGCTGGTGCCCAAATCTGTTCCTGAGCTCACAATAGTGCAGAGCTTGGAAGCCCCACACCCCTCTTGTTGATGGGCTAAGGCAGTCATGTCCAAACTTCGGCCCTCCAGATGTTTTGGACCACAACTCCCACAGTCCTTAGCAAGCTAAGGTTAGAATTCTGGGTGTTATGGTCCAAAACATCTGGAGGGCCGAAGTTTGGACATGCCTGGGCTAAGGCATATGGGGAAAGTCACAGACCTGGCCTAAAAGAAATGTTACCAAGCTTTGTATTGCAACAGTGCTGCAGCTTGTGGCCCAGCCCTAAAACAAAGCAGAGAGGGCTAATATAGTAATGCCATATCTACAAGCTGCCCAGGGGAGGGTTTGGAACCTCAAAGCTATTTAAGCCCAAAGGCTACCCAGTGACAATCTCTTGATCCTTCCTTGTTGTGTGTACAACATAGGCTGGTTGACTCATTCACCTAAGGCAGAGGTGTCCAAATTTTGGCCACAGTCCTTTGTCATTGGCAACACAGGCTTGGAATTCTGGGAGTTATGGTACAAAACATATGGAGGGCTGAAGTGTGGACACCCCTGACCTAAGGACTTGACTAGACATTTTTTTTTGCCAGCAGGTTAGGTTTGCAACTTTTATTCATAACAATGGAGACAATGGCTTCAATGATGGCAGGTCCCTTAGGTACTCCTAAAACAAAACAAAATGCAAACATTTCTATAAGCCTACGCAGTATTGTCTGGTGAATCACAAAAATAAAACTCTAAGCAAAGGCTAGTTCTGAGGTCTGTCAGTGCAAAGATGTTTTACCAGCACTAGGGAATAAGTTTTTTCATTGTTCTTCCAGCTTTGATTCGGGATGCTCAGGTATCAGCCATGGCCAACTGTACATTTGTACAGGTTAAACTAGTGTGTGAGCAACACCTATTCCTTGAAGTGTCTAATTTAGCCACAGTGACACATACTTTAATTACATAGTATGTTGATAATGCTCTCTATGCAAAGCCACCTTTGGAAAGTACTGTATTTGAAAGGTTTCAGCCAGACCAGGATGCTGCAGCTAGACTCCTCAAGAAGAATAGACTGTATGCCTATGATGGATCCAAGATTAATCCAATACATGGGTCCTGCTGCCATAATGCTCTAAAAGTCTGCTGCAAGCTGACTCACAGACAGATAACACAGACCACTCTGTATCTCACTGCGAAGAATTTGCACAACACTTTACAGGCAAAACTGAACAGATCCGGACTAATTTGGATGCAGCTATTGGTCCAGAGCCTGTAAATAAAACACCCAGCCCTCCTTGTCCTGTATTAATGGATGACTTTCAGCTCCTACAGCCAGGCAATGTGGTCAAGACTCAAGACCCTTGGGGAGGTGAGGGACACCACATGTGTGTTGGATCCTTGCCCCTCATGGATCATAAAAGCTTCCAGAGAAGGTATGGCAGACTGGTTAGGAAGAGTAGTGAATGCCTCCTTACAACAGGACAGAATTCCAGCATGCTTAAAAAGGCAATAGTAAAACTGCTGTTTAAAAAGCCCTCCTTAGACCCAATGATACTGAACAATTATCAACTGGTATCGAATATACCATTCTTAGGGAAAGTCCTAGAGCAAGTTGTGGCCTCGCAGTTCCAGAAGTTTCCAGATGAGATAAACTACCTGGATGCATTTCATTCTGGCTTTAGGCTTGGCTATGGGACTGAGATGGCACTGGTTGCATTGGTAGATTACGCAGGGTAATGGAAGCACTATATGATCTGGGTTCTAGCTACCTCAAAGATCGAACCTCACAGTATGAACCGACTCGGGTGTTAAGGTCATCAGGAGAGGCCCTTCTCTCCATCCCGACACCCTCACAGTACCTCTCATGGGAACCCATGAGACAGCCTTCTCAACTGCTGCACCCAGACTCTGGAACTCCCTCCCACTAGAGTCCAGGACTACCTTATCTACCTTCCAGAAACAGGCAAAGACCTTTCTCTTCAGGCAAGCTTCTCCTGAATGATGGATTAGCACAGGCCTGCCCAAACTTCGGCCCTCCTGATGTTTTGGACCACAACTCCCAGAATTCTAAGCTTAGACTCCCAGTGGCAAAGGACTGTGGGAGTTACTGTCCAAAACATCTGGAGGGGCGAAGTTTGGACATGCCTGGACTAGCATGTGTATTTCATATGAATCTATAAGTTCACATAGACTTTGTGTTTATAACTACAGTACTTAAAACCGTGTAGCTTTAATGTAATGTTGTCTATTAATGCTGTCCCTCATTTCCTTGTTCTCAAATATTTGAACATGTCTTAATTGTACTGGACTGTATATTATCCCTCATTACTGTAAGCCAACTTGAGTTCTTTTCCAAGGAGAAAGGAGGGGTAAAATACTCTAAAATAAAATAAAATAAAATAAATGGGCACTAGAAATAAAAATAAAAATAAAATATTCCACCAGATAAGAGTAACGTCTGTTTCTAGTTTTATTTGAAAAGAAACATATTTCTCAGCCAGAAGTAATTAGCTGCAAGTAACTATTTTTTGTAACTAGTTACTTTTTGGGACAAGGACTTAACTAAGTGATAATTGAAAACAATGCAGCATTGTTTCTTGATGCAACAAGAAATGTTTTCTAGTTACTTACTTTCAAAAATTACTTTCAAGAGGAATGTTTTCTGGAATTGTTCAAACGTTATGCCATCAAGAGAAATATACTTTTGTTTTCTGTTGCATTTTCTAGGTCCAGTATCCGGACTGTTCACAAGGAGGAACCAGAAAGCACAAGGAACTAATTACTTTTGCAGAAAGTATGAGGAAATCCTGTCTATCTCAAAATAATGGATAATGTAATGATTTTTTTCTCTCCCCAAAATGCTCCAAGCTCTGACTTCATCCAGCAGATGTCTGAAAACAAGGCTCTGTGCCCCATGGAAAGACTGACAGCCAGCAAGCAAAACCAACAGAAACAGCTGCTTTGTTTCCTTCCAGTCTTACAGACTAATCTTCCTGCCATAAAGAACATTCTTATCAAGCTTTACATAGTCAAGACTGGAATTATTACTGCTGTTTTTATATAATGCCACCTAGCCTGCTTCACAATCAGCTTGTTCTTGTCAAGCTACATATTATGTCATTTACACATTCCGCACCCTTCCCCCCAAAAAAGGAAATAAAAGAAAAGCAAAAAAGCAAACTTACACTGGATATTTGTTTGAGACAAAACAATTCTAGGGTGATTTTAATCTGGGCAGGGCTTTGCGTCCCTTTCCTGCTGAAAATTTCTTCCTTTATCCCAGGGGTATTTGGTTGGAAGGTGCCAGTCACTAGAGACAGAACTTGAGAAACAAAGAGGAAAAAGAGAAGGAGTGATTTTCTGTAAGAAACTAATGTTACTCCACCTCGAATCCATATTGGAAACAAGGGGTCCCATCAAGGACTCGGGATTGCTCCTGCTTAAAATAAAAAACAGCCAGCTTTAAGCATTTCAGAAAATAATAAAAATAACATAAGCTATGGTTTGGCTAAGAGTCCGGGACATTACTTGAAAAGTTCTTACTTACCATTTTAATTCTAGGGACTGAAAACAGAGCTAGTTACCATTAATGGAATGGTTACTCCATTATCATTTACAAAGGATTGATTCAAAATGGAAACTAAAGATTTTCATCTGCAAGACCCGAGCAGTGTTGTTAATAATTTGATTTCGGATAGGTTATTCATTCACAGGGTCCCTGTAAGTCAGAAATGATTTGAAAGCGCATACCTATAACAACCATTAATGCTGCAGTATTTCAAAAGGCAACTATTTCTTGCCCAGTCTTTGAAAAGAAACTAAATTGTTAACTTTCCGTTGCTTTTAAACCATCTGACTACTTTAAGCCACTGTACTATGGCACAAGAAGTCCAGTAGCCATGACTCAACTCCCAGATAAACGCACCTGGATGACTGAGAATCTTCACAGACGTGTGGCACAAGGAAGCATGCTACTTCCACTCATGTCATTGTCACATCCACAACAATGAAACACAAACACTGGTTAGGGAAAGCACTGAATTATACCTATGATTTTTCTGTTACCATTTAGTAGGATTTTAGCTCTCATGTGAATAAAAATAAAGAAATAAAGAAGTGGATGGCAAAAGGAAGGAAATTCTCCCTCATTAAGTGAAATTCTCCCTCATTAAGTGGGCTTTTCCTTTTTGTCCCATCACGTGATTTAATATGTGGGACAAGAGTTCTCACTTCAAAAGCTGTGTTTTTTTTAAGTGCAGTTCAGCCCCCTTGGCCAGCAGGTGGCGCTAGCATTTGGAAAAAAAACCGGACCACTTTGCTGGAGGAAATTAATGCTTGTAGGACTGGATAGAGCTTCCTGTTTCTCCGAAGGTGAAAATAAATTTTAAAAAGCACAGCCCATCAGCCCTAGGAATAGCCAAAAAAAGAAAGAAAAATAAACCTGGATCATCAGCGTGGTCCCACGGCATCTGCCTCCTTAAAAGCTGGATTTTCAAAGCGAGGCAAAAAATTCTCTACCTCGTAGTTGAGTCACAGAAAGCTCACTTAAGGAATCATTACCGGGTTTTCTTTTTTCTTTTTTTTTCAAAAAGCCCGGTGGCCGTGGGGACTGCATTTTTGGACTCGGTTTATTTAGTAATTTAAACTGCTTTTAAAGGGACGTGGGACCGAGCCCTATATAATGTAGTATAATAAAAACAAAGTTATTTGGGAAAGGAATTAGTTACAAGTAGCTAGTTAGAACAAATTAATGGCATCACTCTGGTATCACTCTTGCTTTAAAAGGAAAAAGTCCTTTCATTTAAAACAACAAGTTATGCTTATTAACAGTAATACATTCAGCTGCATATCAACTTTTACTCAGTCAGCACATCAACACATCACTACATCACCTTTCTATCTTAACTTCCACCCCAAGGAATCACTGCACCATAATTCTGTTTGCCAAATCATTCTTTATCTAGCAGATCACTATATAGCAGAGAAAAAAAAATGGCATCTTTTAACAGCCTCAGAACAGCAGCACATTTGTTTGTTTGTTTTTTGCATTTTTAGACTGCGCTGACTTCCCAAAGGAACTCTGGGCAGTAAACAAAGGCCAAGCAAATAGATAGAAAACAATTAAAAGCAAAAACAAAACATAACGAAAAATAATATAACAATAACGATGCAAAAACAGGGTAAGAACCGGCAAGAGGCACAAAGGCACAAAAGAACAAAGCAAAAATACCAAGGAGTAAATGGAACTAAACCAATGGTAGGGACTCCACTTTATTCCACAAAGCCGGGCAGGCCACTAAGAAAGCCCGATTACGAGTGGAAATCTTACAGGCTTCCCTAGGGGTAGAAGCCCGTATGAGAGTGCCCAGTGACACTCCGGTGGGAGATCCACTCTGCCAGATACTGCAGCCCATTCCTCTTATACACATTCCTCTCAACAATTTAATCATCTTACTTGGCCCAGAAGGGCCAAGGGAGCCTCTTTGTGTTTAATCCTTGGTTTAGTTCAATTTAGGTCGCCCCTCCCCTTTAGACAATTTTAGATTGGCATTCACTTCTTGTGTTTTTTTTGGGGGGGTATGGTGAGGGGAAGAGAACCATCATGTCCACTCAATACTTCCCACTATACATTGCCTTAATGCAAAAGGTGTACCTGTGTCTTGAGCCACTGGACTGTAGGGATTTGTGCCAATTACATTAGCAGCGGGTAGCCGGGTAGTAAGGTGACCTTATGACTGTGAATTAGGCTTCGTCAGAGGCTCATCTCATTATTACATGAAAGGGAATAGGAAGCCGGTGTTTATTTTTCCAAGAAATGTGCTTAGAAAAAACATATTTTAAAGAAACATATTTTAGAGGAAACAGGTGTCATTGTTGGCATCCCATTGCAGATGGGAAGAGATTAGTGACCAAGGGCACTTCTTTGAAAAAACGGAAAGGTGGCAATTGAGTTAAGGAGGAAGTTAACAAAGGGGGGGGGTGTTGCATCATTACAGTCATGACCAACTCTTTGTGACCCCATGTCCATGGAGTTTTCTGGAGTGTTTCATTGGAGAGTTTTCTGGAGTGTTTTCTGGAGAGTTTTACTGGAGTGGTTTGCCAGTTCCTACTCCAGGCGCCTACAGCACCTGGTATTCCCTGGTGGTCTCCCATCCAAGTACTAGCCAGGCCCGACCCTGCTTAGCTTCTGAAATCAGGCAAGATCGGGTGGAGTTACCTAAAAAGATCTAGACAGGGCTGTTCCAAATGGGGAAAAATTCCCCATCTGCTTTCCCCAGATTACCACCAGTTGACCAAAAAAGGACTTGCCAAGATCTGCATCCAAAGTGCACTTTTAAGTCACTTTCCTGAGAAACTCCTCTGCCCTAAAAACAAACAAACAAACAAATATTGAGATCTTTTTCAAAGGTCCTGACTGGCCCAGCTTCTCTTCTGGAGGTATTTTTGTCTTCATGTCTATGTGGTCTTGCACCACATTGTACCTAATTACAAGCTTCTGACTGTGACTCTGGCCAGAAATGAACTTCCAAATACTTCAGCTGCTTCTCCA
This sequence comes from Phrynocephalus versicolor, assembly GCA_023846285.1. NCBI lineage: Eukaryota > Metazoa > Chordata > Lepidosauria > Squamata > Agamidae > Phrynocephalus > Phrynocephalus versicolor. The sequence continues at coordinate 77,873,860 of JAHTLZ010000016.1, forward strand.
TTTCTTCAAAAACCACCTCCTGTAAAGGGGGGGGGGGGCATTCTGAAATCACTGAAAACTCTTTTGTTGCACACTGACAAATCTAACTAACTCTATTTGGAAGCTGCTGACCGGAAAGCTCTGACCCTAGAAGTGAACTATGGTTGCTCTAAATTCCAGTCTGCAAACACTACCAGAGGTGGGGGTGAGGATGCTATGCATTGGAGACGAATTGGGATTTGGTCCCTGTTTGTTATTAGACATACCAAGGTGGGTCTTATGTTGTCTGGATGGCAGGAAAATATCAGGGCTCTCAGTCAACTGCCAGGCACATGACCAATGTTCTGCCAGGAAGGAACCAATGGACAATATTCCCACCCCCCATTGTTTCAAACACAAGGATGCTGCACTCCTAAAAACATCTGGCTAGGGTCGGTAAACTCAAAAGAGGGCAGATGTTACATTTGCCCCCTTGAGACAGGGCATGGGGCAGCAAATGGGCAGCTCCCCTGCCGCTTCCACCACCCAACATATCTAATCCCTTTAAAAACAACACCCTCACCCCAGCAGTGTGTGGGGGCACAAGAGAAACAAATGGAGGCAGCTGCATTTCCTGAGGCAAAGGGGATGTATTGGAGGACAATCCAATTTAACAATCTGGCATCCTGTCAGGCCTTGTTCTAACGACCCTCCTCATACCTTGCATTTAAAAAGAGCATCCGGCCAGGCGTGCACACACAAGGTCTAATTTTCCACCTATTGGCTGCTCAAAAGAAGACCTCTTTCCACCTCTAGGTCTTCCTATTATGCAATTATCTGGTTTTATCCAGATCGTGGGCCCATTTATGGGTAGTTGAAATGGGAGGATAATGAAAGTGAATGCCCTTCATATCTATTTCCATAGTCAGCCAACTACTGTACTTCCATTTCCAACATTTGACTGCTCTACCCTGTGACATCACAAGAGCACTGCCCTGGGACTAGAGCCTGTCCCGGTCTCAAATTTCAGTCTTGAAGTCTATGGGGTATCAAATGCTAAGAACTTACCAAATCAATTGCAGAGAGAAACTAGAGTCACATGGAACCCATAGGCTGAGTGTTATGTGCCTGTACTCTAGACCCACTGGAGCTTGCTCCCTCCCCACTTTGGACACCTTGATAATAGGTGTTTCATCCTGAACAGTGAGCAGAATGCCTTATTGCATCTTAGTTAAATATGATTGAGCCATGGGAGTGGAACAAGGGAGGTTGGGCTAAACTTGCTTCGTAAGCCAGAAGCAGATTCAGACTAGGGTGATTCCCAAAACAGAAAGATCATATCCTTAGATTCAAAACAGAAGACCAAGATAGAAGCATGCTTGGAAGAAAAGTTCGCACAGTAGCGTTGTCTTTTAAGCATATGTGGTGTATGAGAACAAAAAGGGTACATGCTCTTCCCCCCCTTCTCTTTTTCATACACATGCCAAAGAGAACAAAATATATTCCCAAACCCGTGGACCTCTTTTTGCTTTGTTTCTCTGTTGGCTCTTATTCAACTTCTGTTTGCACAAAAGAAAATTAATTGTTGAGGGGAATTTGCACAAACGGCATCTTATTCCAAAGCTTAGCAGATCCAGTTTTCATTCCAGAGGAAAAGTTGACTCACCCACTTGAATTCTTTCCTTCTTTCCCCTTGAACATTGCATAGAATACTCTGACCCATTCTCTGCTGGACACCGAAAAGTAACACAATTCCCACATGTAATGGGCTCTTGAAGGAGATGCAAGCTGAGTTTTGGATAATGTCCTGCTTGATGCGAAAGATTAAAAAATAACAACCCAAGAACCAAAGGTATGAGTTCTGTGGTGAGATCTCCCATAAAGTAGGGACAAGAAAACAAGAATGGAAAAAGAGAACAGTCTTCCTTTTTCTTTGGATGCTGATTTAGGGCGCTTTTACACAACCCCTAAGATCCACTGGCCCCTTAAATTCGGACCAGAAATCTTAGGGGTTTGTCGCTCTTCGGTGCGTCTCCACCCCTCCATACTTCCTGGCTGCTGGCTGCGTGAGGGGAGGGAGGAAAAAAAGGGACAAAAGATTAAAGCCTTACCTCCCGGTGCTGGTGGGAGCTGCCGGGGAGCCCCGGTCACTTCCTGGTTCCTCTTAAAGGGGCGGGAGGCAAAAACAAAACAAAACAAAAAGAAGCGAGGAGAGCCCAGCACATCCGCATCAAATATTTTTCACCTTCCAAGAGCAGGTACAAGAAAAGTGCGCTGGGTCACACTTAGTTGGGCGTGGTCGCACTTAATTGTCTGCAAACTCCGGAGCTGGTGGGGAAACATTTTAAAGCTCCGGAGCTTGCAGCCATTTGCGGCGGAGTTTAGGGGTCGTGTATAAACGCCCTTGGATACTGTATCTACTCTACATATACAAACCTCTTGATGAAAGTATGTTTGTGTGGAGTTAATGATGATTGAATGCATACTGAGGGAAGCAGGGTGCTTGGGACTGCCTGTCCCAACAGAGGCACCGTTCTCTTTCCAATATACTAAGTGCATGGCTTAAATGGAATTTTGTTCTGTTCCAAATCACAGAAAATCCCAAGTAGCTGTTTTGGATGAATTGTGGAAGAGGGAATGTAAATCATAGCTCTCTAGCAGCTGGAGGTCACACTGCCCTTCTGGACAACCAGAAATGGTAAACCTTGACTTTTTTGTACTATGGCTCCAACAATCCCACCATCAACCAGATGAAAAGTGATAGAGAACAGCTTGCATATTTTGTGTGATTCTAATTCATTGTTTTAAAAAAAGGGCACCGCCAGCCTAAGCCTGTTGAAAAGTTTGATCTAATATGTATATGTTATTTAAAACTAGCTTTCTTTCGGGCTTTTCTTTTAAACATGAAGTACTGTATGTGAGTGATTTTATAAGATAAACAAGCAAGCAAGCAACAAGCAAGTAAACATACAGTACTTGAGTTTGGTGGTCAGGAAGACAGAAATTCTGCATCTGCAAATGTTTTCAAGAACTATCGTCCTTTGTACCACCATTATCTCTTGGAGTAACCAAAATGTTTTCTCCAGCTCTGATCTGGCATGTTTTGAGCTGTTGGGTGTTTAAACAGGGAGGACTCTTGGCTTATTTATCTGACTCCTAAAAAACGGATAATTGGCACTAAAACAAGAGTGGCCACTCACATGTCAAGACAGATGAACTTTATCCTGTCACATAACTGTTCTCCAGAAGAAAGGGGTTAAAGTTGACCACCTTGAACTGAAAATGTATGTTAATACCTCCTCACCCCACCAAAGCCAGCCAACAGCATCCTTGGGAGGGAAGGACACTCACTCCAAGGGTAATTGTCACATCAAGATAACCTTTACATTTGAGAAACAAGACATACACCAGCTGATTGCAGCTGTTTCTCATGACAATGAAGAATTAAGGTCTTGAAATATGTTTGGTATTTCACTGTATTTTCTGGTTTTTGGTCAAACTGGTGCTTAGAAATAATAAACATGATAAAACAATAGCAACAAACTCAAGCTCAATCAAAACACATGGATTGAAGCAAAATATACAGAGCTAGGCACCAGAATTAAAATTTAATTACTGTATATACTCGAATATAAGCCTAGTTTTTCAGCCCTAATTTTGGGCTGAAAAAAGGGGCCCTCGGCTTATATTTGGGTCAATACTTTTAGCCACTGAGGCAAATCAACTGTGGGTAAAAGTCGTTTTAAACATTGCATGCCACTTCTCATGACCCGCCTCTGCATCACAGGGGAGTGGCACACAATGTTTAAAATGACTTTTAGTCACTGACCCAAGCACTTTCATCAGTGGCTAAAAGTTATTTTAAACATCACACACCAGCTCACAAAGGAAGAGCTGCCAGGACCTGCTGCATTTCCCACCGTAGACTTATACTCGAGTCAATACATTTCCTCAGTTTTTGGGGGTTAAATTAGGGGCCTTGACTTATACTCAGGTCGACTTATACTCGAGTATATACGGTACATTTCTAAAAGTTTATTTGAATGTAAAATGTTTTGTCCCTTTTCCTGGAAAAGCCTTAAAGACCTCGCTTTTTAGTGAGGCATTTGGCGACAGTTAATTTTTTTTCTCTCTACGATTATCCCGCCATCATGCCAGCTAATATCATTAGGTTTTTTTTAATGCTTTATATGTCTGTTATTTTTGTTATTGCTTTCTTTTTGGTTATTATGCCTGACTCTGGTTGTAAACTGTCCGGAGTTCTTCTGAAAGACGGGCGGTATACAAATATTAAAATATTAAAATATTAAAATAAATAAATAAATAAATAAATAAATAAATAAATAAATAAATAAATAAATAAATAAATTGATGCCTTAACTGTATTTATTCAGAAACATGTGGAACATGTGTTTCGGAACATGTGTATTTTTGGAACATGTGTTTCGGAAAGGGAGGCGGTATTACCAGAAGAATCAGTGTGCAGGATGAAATAGAAAAATACTAAAATTAGAAATTAGAGGGTAAAGTGAAGTGACTGGTGTTAGAGAAATTAATGTAACACTGAGCCTCGTGGCGCAGTGGTTAAATGCCTGTACTGCAGGTAAAACTGTGTTCACGACCTGGGTTCAATCCCAGATAGTGGGCTCAAGGTTCACTCAGCCTTCCATCCTTCCAAGGTCGGTAAAATGAGTACCCAGCTTGTGGGGGGGGGGCAATGTGTAGCCTGCACACTGTAATTAAAATTGTAAACTGCCCAGAGACTACTTGTAGTGGTACGGGGCGGTATATAAGCAGAACACTTTTTTTTGCTTTGCTTTATAGAAATGCTGTTGTTTATGCTGTACCTAAAACATTCTGCCTTATGGAATGTTGATTTGCTGTGCTGCATAATAACATCACTACATTCTCATACAGTGATAATATCAATTTACTGTTCAGGTAGTGGACATACTGCAATTGATAGTGAAAGACAGTGTGTAAGAAGTTGGCTGAAATCCTGTTGTGCAATTATGCAAATAGCATACCTTTTAGAAGTCTAGTTATCTCCCTAGACCCAATGTGTTGCGTGTTGATCTGTGTAACTCAATAAGCAACAAACAATATCTATGGAGTTTTCTTAAGACAATTCACTTCCAGAAGCTACACCATTTTTGTAACAGGATTCTATTCACTGAAAATAAAAATCTGACTTAAATTTGTTTTTCTTGCCTGGCGGGTAGACAAATTCTGACCCCCAGCTTTCCTACAGAGGCTGCCACGCATATCTGTATTCCACAACCTTTCAGTTAAATAGTAACCTGGAGTTTCACAATGAGGCAATGGGTAGGTGTAAGGATATGCAGATTATTTGAGAGCTTATTATTTGAAGATCTGGGTGGGAAATTCCAAGCAAATATTGAAGTTTGAAACTATACTCGCACAAAGGCTGGTTTGAACTCACCTTAAGAAGCATACCTGGCCAACTTCTCATTAATTTTTGGACTTCTCGTTTATAATTTTCTGCAATATTGGTGGAATTTGACCCATGAATGCTTGCTAATAATTGTTTGAATACATATTTTAGTGGTTTAATAAATGCGTTGTCTCTTTTATTTGTAACTGGGTAACAAATTGACTGTAATAGTAGCAAACATTAATGGTAAAACAGTTTTTGACTGTGATAGAGATGTTCAGGAGATTCCATGTCAGGTACAGTGGACCCTTGTATAACAAGCAGTTCGTATAACATAAAATCTGTACAACATTAAAAAATCCAGAGATAGGGGAAATTTGCTTAACATAATCGCCTATGGGGTGAATCCGTATAACATAAAAATAGGATTACTCCGTTTTCAATGCATTCCTATGGGAAATTTGTATAAAGGAAAATTTGCTTAACATAATTTCATTTGGAACAAATGAATTCCTTTATACAAGGTACCACTGTACTTGATCCCAAATCTAGTCCTTAGAATCAGAAACTACTACCAATAGTCATCTTGCAGATCCACAAAAGGAGTTAAGCAAGTTGTGTAGTTACCAGTCACGTTCAATTTATATGTGAATGATATTGTTGAGCATTTGACATTTGCAGCATTTCATGCCTCCAGACTGGCTACTAAACCTCTTGTTTTATTGCATGCAGATGATGAAGCACGACTGTCTTCAACTAAAGTGCATCTGATAAAGGCAAGAAAGGGCACTTTCAAACTATTGCCAGAAGGAACATCTAGAGGTGAATTACAGCATGACAAAAGGAACGATATTCTCAAAACATTCCACATGTTAAATGATCCTTGGATGGGCAATCAGTTGGGCATGGAGTAGTCTTCAAGTATTTAGACATGGTTTTTTCAGGCATCAGGAACATGGACTGTCCAACAAGAATATGTCATAGAAAAGGCCACATAGCATTAAAATATTGATAATTTCCCAAACGATCAGTTTTATACTCGTAGCACTGAAAATTTATCGCATCAAGCCATTAGCTCAGTTGCTGCGTGAGATTCAAATCTGGGCCAATAAAACTTAAAATCAAAAGAGACCTTGTGGTCAAGGTTTCTTAGGAAAATATTTGCTGAACCAGGTTGTGCTCCAAATTCTTCTTTACGGTTGGAAGGTGGTCTTCCTTCCGTGACCACACACAGGCCTAGCTCAGGTCATTTAACTTTGGGCTACAGCTTGAATTTAGCTCCTTCCAGTGTGCTTTCTTTTGTTATGCATGGCTCACACGTGAGGAAATGGATGAATGATTAATTTCAAAACATAGTCCATACCTTTGGATTGTCATCTCATCACCTACTGACCATGGGTTATGGCAAGGCATGGAATCTACTAGAACAGTCCCTATATGATATGAAAGAACTCATCTGCCACCCCAAAATCATGTCCTTGCCATGACTGTTTTTTAACATGCCCAAATATTATCACTGCACAGGGCCTTTTTCATGTTCATGACTTATTAGTCATGCTTCCAACACCATACAAGGGTTGTTTCAATTACAAAATTGTATTATGTCCATGTGGTGGCATTGAAAATGCTTCCCATGTATAAATGTTTTGCTGTTTTTACAGAGGTATTTGCAAAGAATTTATTCTTTGCTAGATAACAAGCTAGGGTACTCTTCAGGATTTTTGTATCTTTGCTTCTTTCAGACTGAGAGAAACAGATACAAAACTTTTAGCAGCAACAATTAAAATTAAGTTAAATATGGTTTCAAAATTTTAATTCTTTGTAAACTTAAGCTTAATTTTTGAAATAAGCATATTTATTATGTATTTATGCTCTCGATTTCAGTATGTTGGTTTTATATCCCAGTAACTTATGTAATATGAAATTTTTATCATCGGGGTAGCTTCAAAATTCGTTGAAGATGTGATACAGTTTGCAGTGCAACATCAACACCACATATCTTCAGCTGGTTTTAAAACAATCTGTTCTAATGCTCCAAATAAGCTCCTGAGGTTATTTTAAGAGGAGATCAATTCACTCTATTCCACTTTTCTGACTGGGAAATCACCCAATGCATATAGAGTCATTTTTGTGTGTATATTAAAATACTGAATTTTAACAATGAAGACACATAAACCAATGTTTACTGAAGAGCTAAGATTTTATTGAACAGTAGAGACGCTAAAAAAATAGGCAATTTGATGTCCTTTATTAAAAAGAGTTGAAGTACTGATACAATTCGGAGCTATTGCATGTATTTAATCTCACTTTAACCAAACTGAAAGTTTAAGGACAGTGTTAGAATAAACATTAATGATGGCCATGTACATAACAGAAAAAGATAACGGCAGGAAAAAGGGGAACTTGTTTCTTGCAGAACATTTAGAGGCACAGAAGATTAAGATACTGGTGATTTTACCCACTCAGTCCTGGTAGGCGTCCATGCTGAAAAGCAGCGAATCTGGGAGTCAACTGTACCAGTGCCATGTTTATAATGATTGGCAAAATTTCCATGGGCAGGGCACCACATTTTGAGTCATGAGAAAGAGAACGAGGAACTTAAGCGATCAAAGTAAATCATCAAGAAATGAAATATTTTATTGTATGCTCAGACATTGTAAAGAGGGGAAACAACTGCTTTCCTGCCTGTGGAAAACTGTATTTTTGATGCACTCATCTCCTGTGCCTTGTGCTTTCTGACATGGAGGAACATGCAGATCTAGAATCCCATACCAGCGGTCCCATGTTTTAGAGAAGGGGATACTGCAGGAACATCTCAACTGGCTTAGCGAAAGGCTGTTTATTCGGCAAGAACATCATCGAGCATGAAGTGATGACATTATCTTTTTAGGAAGGAGGGAATCATATATGGTCCAGAAGGCCTGACCATCAGCTGATAAATATGCTACTGGCTCCTGCACAACTCTCCGGCTCTAGGCAAGAGAAGATACAAACCATAAGGTGTATGTTAACATGTCCTCTCTATGGCACAGCTGGGCAATGTTATTTATAAGCCATGTGCCGTCTGAAATCCTATTACTTAGCACTGTAAGCTCCATTCGAGTGGACTCATTAACCAGCAGGGATTTGGTGAATCATCAACACACACACTTTGTCCCTTTATTCAGAGTGGCCTACCTACTTGCAGCTTGCTTTGGTAAGTCACAACTCAAGTAGGTCAATTTGAATGAGGAGTGGATTCACTAATTGCCACTGGTTCAAGGAATCTTTTCTAGTATGGTTTACTATGAAGTACCCTGATTTTTCCCTTGGGCTTGTACATATTTTTCTTTTTCTATTTATTTCTTCCTGATATTGCATCTATATCCTCTTTACATGCTTCCCCCGTTGACTACATCCCATTTTCAGTTTTCATCCACACTTTCTTTGAGCAGCTCCTCAGAAGGTTATCTGAAGAAAATCTATTTCCATTAAATGTCTGAAGCTATCAGTGGCTACAGGAGTACACATCCCAGAATATGTCTCTCTTGCTCAGAGCTGGGGTTTGCTGCCCTATCAGTTTGGCTTGAGTAATCTCATGAAAATGATGGAAGAATAGGAAGGAATGGCTGCCTCTGAACTCACAATGGTCATATTGGACCCAGACTGAGTCCTCTGGGCTTGTTTCCTTCTGCTCTGGAAAGAGCGGCTGGATGTGGTCACAAGACAGGTGGCTTCATAGCTTTCCAGCCACAAATATCAACAGGAGGGCTTTTAGGTTTCCACCAGAAATTTTTCACATCCTGGATCACAGCCTGCTTGACATGCCATACTAATTAAACAGCACTTGAAGGATTCCATTGCCTAGCAGAATGACTGAGCTGTGGACCATAGTTATTCCATCCTTTGCTCCACAAACAATTATTCTTCATTAACCCCTTTCCATTCAATCTTGATTGGAAGGGGGCATTAAATTTAAATGAGAGGAAGGTTATGCAAAATACTCACACAAACAAGCATGCTTCACATTCTAAATTAATTCAGAGCATCTTTTGGGGAGACGTAAACAAAGAAATGAGCCTAGTACGCAAAATCAGAAGCCATTTCAAAACTATCTTCGCAGATGGAAGAAGAGTCCAAGGCAAACAAATGCAACAAATAGTCTATGGTCCAAATGCCACCGCTTTGAGAATCACTTCAACAGGCGTCACGGGAAAGAAAGCCTTGCAAATCCACTTCCTTCTTGCAACTTGCAAACTGCCATTTTTATGTTTGTTCTTCTTTTTGTTGTTCATTCTAAAACATTGATTGTGGAGATAGTTAAAAGTTCCAGGCCTCATTTCTGGACACATTAATGAAATGCTAACCCTGCCCTTCAGAAAAATTCCCAGAACACAGGACACTCAAGACCCATCCACCCCCCAAAAAGTACAGAACACAGTGAGGGAAAGGCAAGGATCTCATCAAACTGAATCTTGGATCATCTGGTCAGTGAGGGAAAACAACCCCAAAATCATCATTGCTGAATCAGGTACTTTTACTTCCATCTGGATAGAACCTTAAACCTATATATGTAGTACCCCAAATGTACTGGCAAACCTTTAAGCAAGGTAGCCTGAAAGAAACATTTGGTGATGGAATTGTTTATGATTCTGAATATTTGTTTCCTGGCCCAACAAATGGCATCTGCTACTTTTTATTTATTTGTTAGTTTGCTATTGTTTTTATTTGATTTATTTGTTTGCTATTATTTTATTTATTTGATGGATATTAGTTTGTTCATGGATTTTAATTGTTTCTTCTTATTTGGCTTTCGTGTAAACTGCCCAGAGTTCCTTTGGGAAAATCGGAGTGGTCTAGAAATGCAAAAATAAATAAATGTTGATCAATTCTAACATTATATACTATATAACACTGATGGCAAAACTTTTAGAGATCGAATGCCCAAAATGCGATTCAAAACCCACTATTTTTTTTTTTTTGCAAAGTGCCAATGCAGCAATTTAACATGAATACAGGTGGTTGTGAAGGGGCAATGTTAGGTGCCCACAGAAAGGGCTCTGAGTGCCACCTTTGGCACCCGTACCATAGATTTGCCAACAATGCTATATAATGACACTTTCAGCTTTTTAGATTTCATCTGTAACACATCTTCCTTCATGTTTAAGACTTCAGAGAAATCAAAAATTCACCCACTTACTCTAAGTAGTAGTTTTCACACTGCATGGCTGACAATACGTTTTTATCCTTGCAGACTAATCCAAACAAGATCCACTGTGGAATAAAACTGAATTTGGCGGTGGTGGGGTGGTGGTGGTTGCATGAGAGTCAAAGTCTACAGAATAATGAACATGGGACTCTCAGTATTCAGAACTGGCATGGCTAGGTGTGAATACACAAGCATATTGCTACAGAGCTGGTGCTTTGATCTCCTAGGACAGGGGTGTCGAAACTTTTTGCAAGGAGGGCCAGATTTGCTGAGGTGAACATGTGTGGGGGCCAATCATTCAGCTACGTTTGGCCCCAGGGCCAGACTTTGGACAAGATTCTATAACATGAAAGGGGGCAGGGAGGATGCTGCAGCAACAGAGTCGGGGGGGGGGTTAGGCTGGGCAGATGACTGGGGGAATGGACAGAGGCAGGGAGGGCAAGCAAACCGTAAAACTGCAAGCTGACATCTCCATCCGGTATGGGGAGGGGCCAGCTGGTGGGGATGTGTGACAGGCTGAACTGGTGGGGAGAAGAGGCCGTAGGCCGCTCGAAATTTGAAAACGGGCCACATTTGGCCCCCCAGGCCTGACTTTGGACATGCCTGTCCTAGGAGGTGAAGAGAATTGTTTTCAAGTAGCAGCAATGAAACAGAACACTCAAAATACCTCCCAAATGAAAATGCTAGGATTTATTGTAATTAGTTAATTTTGTGGAGAGACTCCCCCCCTCCCGCAATAAACAAGAACGGCTTCAGTAAAAGCAGCCCCTCTTAGTCAAAGAAAGATGAGAATCCGTGAAGCCCTCCCCTGTACCTATACCGCTCTTTAGAATCTACAATATAGTCACTCAGTTGCTCTCTACGTACAGTTGCATACTGGTCCCTACTTCTGTGAATTGTTCCAGCAACATGATTCTAAATCAGAGTTCCCCAGCCTAGTGCATCGCAGATGAGTTTGTATTACCACTCCCAATCTCCCCTACCAGCATGGGAAATGGAGTTGGCCAGGCTGGGGAAAAGTGTTCTAAATAAAACTTACTCACCTATCAAAAATGCACCTGCCATTTCCCAAAGATACTGGCAGTGCAAAGACTATTACTGGAAAATCTATTTATCACTGCCTTTTTAAAAATAGTAATAATAGTACACTAAGTTTTCTTCTAAGCTTATGAGAACAAGGCTACTGATGTGAGAAGGCTTGGATCCCCAGCCTTCTGGGGCTCCTCTGAGCTAAAGAGTCAGAAAGCACTGGTGATGAGTGGTAGACAAATAGATGAGATATCTGGGGTGGAGCAAAATGCGATAGAAAATCAATTCAAGTTAGGACAAACTGAATTTCTTCTGGAACCCAAGGCGGGTTGAACTGCCTCCTTGGAAGACTGCGTAAGAGTTGGTACAGTACATTGTGTGCGCATACAATGGTGCACATGAGTCTGCACACTCCTGCTGGAGCAGAGAAAACAAAATACATTCACAGATCCCAAACGATAGCATGACTCAGCCAGATTTCCAACACTGACACATTGTCGCTTACATTTAGGCCAATGGGACTACAAGGTGTTTAAATCTGGCTAGGTCAAGCCTAGATTGGTTAAGGCAAAATTGCAAGGTGTTGCCCACGATATCCTGTTAACGTGCATGCTGCATTCTATTTCAAAAGGTTACAAAAACAAAGAACACCCCTGTTAATTCTGGAATCAGAAGCTCCCAAACTCTACTGCTGAAAGTGTGGTCTAAAGCTTACCATTGCAGTGGCAGCTGCAGGCCTAGTAGTAGGTTTATATTACCTGCCAAATAGTCAAGAGGCACTAAGTGGGTACTAGGAGGAGATCCACCTGCGATGTCATTCCTTAGTTGAATCTCCTCATGAAAAACTAGTTCAACATTTGACTGGGTGTGAGCAGAAACAAAATAGTTTTCCCTCCATAGTTCACTGGGTTCGGATTTGATCATTAGCAGGGCGAATGACTGTAGAGTGTGCTTATTTTATTATACTGGGACAGTGAGATGGGAACATGAGGAGAAAGTCCAAGAAACCTTTCAAAGCACACACCTTGTTCATTAATGTGACAAGTCCAAGGGCTTGTGCACGGAAGGAACTTGGAAAGCATGTACAGAATTCCCTGACGTGTGCTTTCAGTTGTTTCTTAATAATTACATCTCACGTTTCCTCCAAAGAACTCAGGAAAAAATAACCAGGTTTATTCCACACCCCTCATCCCTGTCTTCCCCACTTCAAGAAAATCTGGCTAGGATAGACTGAGACACACTGGCCAGCCCACCTTCCCACCTAACGAGGTTCCAAGTTGAACTGGGAGTTGAACCTATGGGCCAAAGTAAATGTGCTCTCCAAATTAACCTAGAATTTTCTGCCATAATGAGGACTTTCTCAGAGAAAGATTTGATAGCTTCCTTAATGAGCGGACTTGCAAATTCAAGTCAGTTTACTTTCCAGTGACCCATAACTGATCTGCCCACCTGCAACTTCTATGACATCTGAGGAGTCCTGCCACTGGAATCAACTGCTCCCCAGCCCTACCTTTGGCCTTTTGGACAACATGCTTGCCCTGCAGCCTTGTCTCATAGAAAGAGATGAGCTCTTGGAAAAGGCAAGTGGTGAGTGCTCCAACAATGGAGCCATGCAAGAGAAAGATGGACAACCACCTGGCACATATCCTTTGATTTCTATTCCTTCATGGTGCAAAGGATTTGACTTGATGGCTTTATAGGCCCCTTCCAATTTCATTATTCTATGATTCTGTAAAATGCACTAAGCCCAAGTTTTCCCATAAAATGTCCAGATATACGACATCAGAAGCTGCTCTCCTTGGATCCAACCTTTCACTGTGAGTTGAATGAATTGGAAAAGCTTATCCATTTCCATCATGAGACAAAAAGATACTCCATTATAAGCCACTTGGTCACCCCGGATTGAGAATTGCCCCGAGAGATATTTTTTCATATGACATACAAAAGGGCTGTGGAGACCAGTGTTTTGGAAAAGTTATTTCTTTTGGACTACAATTCTCAGAATCCACGAGCCAGAATGACCACTGGCTCACAAAGGAAATAAAGTGGATGTCCACAAAATATCTGGGTACTAAGAGAGTTCATGCACCAAGTTGTGGAAGAAGGAAACTAGGGAATAAGGTCTCTTTTTAGGACTTAGAAGAGAAAGAGTCTGACTTTTGTGATCACAGATGATTCTGCATTTCGGCTGTGGATTGGGAGAGTTTATGTATTTCTTCCCCCATGAAAGTCTCTGAACGGACAGCTGTAGGCAATTCAGTGCCAATAGATAATCTGATAGAACCACACTAACCTTCCCATGGTTGGGACAAACTTGATTCCAAGCATCTTACACAGCTGTCTGCCAAAATTCTACCAAAGAGACCAAGCGACAAAGTAATGTTTCCAAAGGCTGGAGAAGTTCAAATCAAGAATAAATCCAATGTGATTGTTCTCAGCAAGTATACATTATGAACGTGGAAGCAAAGAAGGGAAGAAGCGCTACTTATGTGTTAAGGAAGCACTTGGTGGTACTTGTCCGGCAAATGCAATGAATGCAGCCTTACCTTCGGAGGTAAATGTTGGTGGGTGCTTTTAAAGAGTTTTGCATAGATAGGAAGAGGCAGCCTTCCTTCATCTACCCTCACGCACAGAGTGAGCTACTCAATATTTCAAAACGGAAGGAAAATAAAATCACCGGTGGAGGCTGACCTTAATTTGATATGGTAAGGCTCTAGAAGAGTTACCAAAAATCTCATTACGTATTTATTGACTTGGACCTCATGTAGTTGGATTCAGATTCAGGCATGGACAACAGGGTTGGCAGAAGGGGGGGTCTTCCTTGCTCACTCTTCCTGTACGCAGCAAATGCTATAGTACAGAGGATCAGGAACGCCTGCCCAGTGGGTCATTTTCCAGGCAGACCCTTGAAAACGAGGTGCCAGGCACCTTCTATGAATGGAGTGCTTCGGACAGTGGAAGCCACACCCTGGATCTAATCTTTCATCTTGAAGATTAAATCCTCTGTGACAGAAGTGACTCCCTCTTGTATGTCCAGGGATTTGTAAAGGCTAGCACTACAGGTGGAACAATATTATGAACACCCAACTCAATGGGGTCCAAAATCAGGCAGGCACGGCTCTGCCTCAAGATTCTAAATAGCACCAACCAATGGTTCAGGCAGGGGTAAAACAGGTTAGCTTCTAAATACAGCCTTTTGCAACCCATCCTGAAATCCAATTTCTAACTGAAGCCGCAGATGCACTGATGCGCAGTGAATCACCACGGGATTTAGGTACATGATTCCCGATTTACTTAGGGATCCAGTCATGAAAATCTGTTTCAGATGCAGGCAGCCTCGGGCTGGATCCTGCCGGCCGATGCAGGGTCCACAGGCACTGTATAGATCGGCGCATCCCTTCTGTAGAAATGAAAACCAACCCACTGGAAGTCCGATGCAAATTACATGCAGTTTTGTTCAAGCAGGGCAATCAGACAGAAGATGAAAAATACAGATGTTGAGCATCACATGGGCTCTGAGTGCAGTAGACAGATTTCACTGGTGGTAGGAGTGCCTCTGGATTCCTCTTTTGGAGAACAGAAAACTAAGACTAGAGCAAGGACTGTTCTGGACCTCTTTTTCAAAGTCCCATTTTTGGTATTTGTTGTCTCAAAATAAATTTGATAAGGCTTGCAAATTCCCCCATTTTGTGATTTTTTAGGTATTACTGATGCTAATGTTTTCTTGCCTTTCTATGTCAGCATTATTGAGGAGAAGAGCATCCATGTTGATTTGAACTTCATTCTTTAGAAGACAGCCGTGTTCATTATGCTGTGGGCAGTTCAAAGAGATTATGGAAGCCAGACTATGTTTTGTCTTAAATCTGTGCATGCAAGCCAAGTGCCTGAGATGGGACTAGTGATACTCTTGGAAAGAGACACAAGAAAGTATCTCTGCCTACTTGCTCTTTCATCTCTCAGTCTGCCTTCCTGAAAACACCTCAACCTACTGGGCCATTTTTTATTTTATTTTGGTCATTGTGAGTTAAGATCGCTGTTTCAAAATCCATTCTCTATAGACAGCACCCTATAGATATCTGAAAGTATCACAGATTTTAAATAGGCTTCCCCCTGAACCCACCCCAGCATCAATGTCACAATACAGGAAACTCCCTTCAAACTGCGTACACAGATACAGACTGGAATTGGACAATAAGAACACACGCGAGCCCCCACCCCAACAGCCCTCCCCTTGGCTAACACCTGTCCCCCCCCCCATCTCTGAAACCCAGCTTCATTTATGGAGGTAAGCATCCAACCAGAGCTCTCCAGATTTCTTTAGGGACCTGCAGAAGAAGAAGGAGAAGAGCAGCTAAGTTTCTAGTATCATTGCTACTGGAAAAAATTACTTCTAGATCAAGCATGCCTTCTGGAAGCCCATACCACACCCCTGCTCTTCCATGATTAGCCTAACTTACTGTATATACTCGAATATAAGTCTAGTATTTCAGCCCTAATTTTGGGCTGAAAGAAGGGCCCTTTGACTTATTTTCGGGTCAGTACTTTTAGCCACTGAGGCAAGTGCTTGGGTTGGTGGCTAAAAGTCATTTTAAACATCACGTGCTGCTCCCCCGCAATGCAGAGGGGGGTCAGGAGAAGCGGTGTGCTATGTTTAAAATTATTCTTAGCCAGTGACCCAAGCACTTGCCTCAGTGGCTAAAAGTCATTTTAAACATCACGTGCCACTCCCCCAGCTCACAAAGGAGGAGCTGCCAGGACCTGCTGCATTTCCCACCCTAGGCTTATACTTGAGTCAATAAGTTTCCCCAGTTTGTTGGGGTTAAATTAGGGGCCTCGACTTATACTCGGGTCGACTTCTACTTGAGTATATACGGGTATACTGGAAATTCTACTGGCCCTTCAATAGTTGTGTCAGCTTGAGGTGTCTTAAGAAATCCTTTATAGGCCAGTTCCAATGTGTTGGAAAATATCCCACCGATGTCTGTGAGGATTCCTTTTTGTCAAGCAGCCGAGAAACGATTTCCCTCCACTTCTGAGACAAGTGACAATTTCTTTTGTCCCAAATTGATCCTTCCCGGCCACGAAGAAACTCAAGAGAAAGGCAGTCCCCAGCACGCTCTTACCCCACAATATCCGAGAATGCTTTCAGAAGAGGCTTTTCCTCATAAGGGACGTGGTACTTCGAGCAGAGGGACTTCACCAAGGGAGCAATCTTGTAGTAGTTGTGGCGTGGCATCGTAGGAAACAAGCTGGAACCGAAAGCAGAGGGGAGAGAATGGGAAAAGATTCTGGCAGCAGCAAATGCAGCTGTCCTTGGTTAACTGCACTCCCCACCCCCACCCCCCGGCGCGGTCTTCTGTTCAAATGAACAAAGCCTCCTTCACGCCAGCAGCAATGATGAGGAAGCAGAGGACCGAGACGGTAAATAAATGTATATAAATTCAGAAGGCAAGCTATTTTCTTTCTTTCTTTATTCATGCCATTATACATTCACGGCAAATCTCAACTACCCTTTTCTCCCTATGGAGAAGCAAGGGCAGCTTCCAGGCACAATTAAAGCAACGAACACATAAAGGGAACCAAAGCTCCAACTATCAGATCCAGAAGAAAAGCAGTAAAACGCAATGAAACAAAGAGACAGTTGATCTGAACGTTATTCTGCTTTTAAAACCCACTTCTAAAAAAAATAAGGGGGGTGTGTCTTTCTCCACCTACCCACTGCAAGCCTAGAAGTGAAACTAGCAAGACGATTGAAAATCCTTATGAACTCGTTATTATTGGGTGCTTCAATGGGGAACTATCCAAAAATGGCACCCCCCTGAGTTATCCTGCAGCTGAACAGCCCAGGATACTTTCTTGTCTGGTGCAGCGCTAAGGACTGGCCACATCTAGCCCTCTTTCTCAGTACAGGCCACCCAATATTAAAAACAACAACAACAGAACCCATTCTGGCCCATGTTTTTATATGTCTATATGTATCATGGCAAACATTAATGCTGTACTTACTAGATATGTATTTTTTCTTGTTAATCTGATGTACTACAACCTACAGTCCTTATTGTGGAAAGGTGGCATAGGAATAACAAGAATTCACTTTTTCCCTTTGAGGGATACCCAACTAGTTCGGGGGTTCGGAGCACCTGGCTGAGCCAGCGGTGGGGAGTCCAAATCCCAATTGCATCTTCCTGGAGAAGAGCCAGCCTGTACAGCCTTGGGCAGGCTGCACGGCCTTTGAGCACCACCAGAAGGAGGGAATGGTCTCTGTACCTAGGAAGCCTTGTGGGAGCTTGGGAACCCACTTGAGATGGATGATGTTGGCGATGTTGGCTGAAAGATTATTATCCCATCTTATGTATTTACTCTTAATGGCAAAAAATCTGATCTGAGAGGTGACATGACAGCCATCTTCAACTAACTAAAGGCCTATTACTTGAAGGTAGTGCATGCATGTTCTCTGTGGCTCCAATGGGTAGAAAATGAACCAGTGATTACAAATTGCAAGAAAGGCATCACCAGTTAAACTTCAGAGACTCCTAGTCACAGAAAGAGCTGTGACACAGTCCACCCTAGTGGATGGTTCTATGCCAAAGATTTTTAAACAGAATATGGGTGGTCATCTATCGAGAACGCTTTAGCCATTGATTCCTGCACTGGCAAGTACTAGATGAGACGACCTTTGGGGTTTCATTCCTACAATCCTGTGATTCCCAGGTACAAATCTGGCATACTTACTGGTGCTCTATTTGAAAATTCAAGTGCCCACTGAACCAGTCATTGAAAAAGGACTGTTCAACATTGCAAGTAGCTGCCAACTGCAAAAAGGCAAAAAGATAAAACAGTGAAGCTTCAGAACCCAAATGTCTGGAAAGCATGACATGAATATGATCAATGCTGCTCTTGTGAAATTGCTCCCTGGTGTTTGCTATTCATCACTCAAACATGGCAAACTCAAAAGCAGGGCCACTAAATTCAACAGGGCTTCCTCTAAGGTAAGCGCATTGAATACAGTAGCCCAAAGGGGGCTTTTCAGATGTCTGCAGGAGCTTCTATATATCCAACTTTATTTAAATGACACAGAGGTCATATACTGTAAATTGGCCACATAAACACACACTGTTTCCAAGGCCACTCTAGATTTTCTCATGATGACTTTTGGTTACATTAGACAAGCTGCCCAGCCAGCAGATAAGACTTCACTTCCTTAGTGTGCCTGACTCCCAAGAGAAGAGCCAGCCTGTGCAGCCTTGGGAAAGCTGGACAGTCCCAGGGTGCCCCCCCCCCAAAAAAAAGGCGGGATGGCAAACCACTTCTGAACACTTATAGCTAGAAAATCCAGGAAAGGATCACTGTAACTCAGAATTCATTTGATGGTACATAGCATTACCATTCAATGCACTCTCAAGCATGTTCATTGGAAATCCCACCTAGTTTAATGGCACCTGCCCTCGTATAAGTATATATCAGAAATCATAAAATCAAAAGACAATATGACTTATGTTTGAGTAACTTTGACTAGGGGAGCCTACCTGAGCACTGAGCCAATCTCTGTGCTTCTCATTGTCAATTTCCATTGGAATGTGGTTCATCTGTGTGACCCAAACAAACCAGTGACTTTCCATAAACCTGTATTGAAACGAAAACATGAACGTGCAATGATCTAGACTTGTTTATTTGGAGGTATCAAGAGAATAGAGCCCACAATTGTCAGTAGAATCGAACTGTGGACTTTGAAAAAGCAGATGAAATGAAAGTTACAGGGTGGAAGAAAGGGATTCAGAGAGAGAGAGAGAGAGAGAGAGAGAGAGAAGACATTTGCCCCTCCTACCTGACAAAGGTGAGGAGGCACATCGATCCAAAAACTCCGTAAAATGGAGCGTATGTGATAAGGTAACGTATGTAGTAACTGAAAGCCCAGGCCAGGTCCTAGGAAAAGAAAGGAAATTATACATTGCAGAGAATACACATCCCTTCATCGGTAGCACCAGTGCCTGCTTCTACACCAAGTGCAGAGGGATGCCTCTTCACTCCCTCCTCCCCGCTCCCCATAAAGCTCTTGCGGGAGAATGCTGATTGCCAGTGAGATGGGATTTTATGGAAGCAATGCGGGACATGGAGGAATCGTTCACTTACCACCCAGAACTTGTGTCTGAACATGGTCGTGAAGATTTGCAAATGGAAGTAAACTGGAATGAGGAGAGGTGGGAAAACTGAAAGGAAAACCAGAAGCATTAGAGGAGGACAGTATGAAGCATAAAATGGTGGCCTTGGGTGGCATTAAGGGTTTGAATGGAAAAAAATAAGGTCTAGAGTGGATGTGCTGGTGGGTGGGGGCAGGGAAGGAGGGAGCCAAGAGACTCTGTCTTGATCTGTGTTCTGTCCTACAACCTCAGATATTAAGGGTTTATTTTACTATTGGACCATTCCAGAGAGAAGTAAAGCTTACGTCCACTTCTAATAAGTGTCTCTCTCTCTTTCCATGTATGTGTGTGTTTTTAAAGGGTGCTGCTAGGATATGCCTCATGAAATCCAAATTCAAGACCCCTTTGGGCTGTGAAGCTCTCTTGCTGTTGTTAATGCCTCAGCCTACCATCCTTAAGAGAGCAGCCGTGAAGAGAAAAAATAAGACATGGGAAAACCATGCACGCTCCCCTGAGATTCTTGGGAAATGGTTGGGATAAAAATGAAATAATGTCATGAAATTCTGGAAATCTAAAGGAATCAAGAGAGAAATTCACATCAACGTTCAAGCTGGGGTCTGGGGAGTTTTAAAACATCCAACATTGAGGAAAATTTACGAGTAACTGAGAGGAACACTGCTCTAGTCACATAAGAAACACAGAAGATAAAAAAATCTTAATTCATACAAAAATAAGGCTTAGACAATTTTAAAAAGCCATTCAGGCCGGGAGGGACCATAAACATGTATCTGTCTTCTGTACATGTAGGGAACAAAACCACATGAGGTTACTCACCAAAGAAGAAGTATTCGTGTTGACGGTTGTAAGGGAAATATTTCAGCTTCTTCTTTCCATACTGAAGAAGTAGGGGAGAAAAGGAGGACTTCTCAGTGGCAACTCCATGATTGTGAGTTCACTCCCAAAGGAGATTCATCATGCCCTCTTCTCTTATAATTTACAGACGTGATACAGACACCACCCCATTTCTATTTCACTTTATCCATTGCCCTTCTATTTTAAAATAGCTGTCCCGTCAGTTTGTTATACTGAATTCTCACAGCCTAAAATACTATTTATATGTATGTGCATTTTTAATACCATAAGCCATGTAACGGTGGCCTATTTTACCAAAATATTTAACTAAACACATAGACTATCTAAACAAGAACTCACTATATTTAGTTATAAGAACATCACAGAAAATATATGAGCGCACAAGAGTACTGACCACATTTTAGCTTCAAAATAAAGTTATGGCGATGACCCAACTTTTTTATTAGTTGTTACAATCAGCTTCAGTCAGGGTGGATCTGAATTAAATCAAATTGATTTAAATCCAGCTTTAAGTAAAACAAGCAAACAGATTTTTTTTATGATTTAAATTGTTATTTAAATCAGTTTGATTTTTTTAAAATAAAAAAAATCATTGAATTTTATCCATCCTGGCTTCAATGGGGCAGGTAAACATCAGTGCCATTTGAACTGTGACTCAGAATTTCACCAAACTGATGCAGGCATCCTTAAAACACTGGGCACTCCCTGAGTTGAGGCTCATTTTAAGCAGAATTTGACACAAAACACCTCGAATGCATTACATTGAAAATAATAATGTGTGTGTTTATCTAAGACAAATGGGCTGATTCTCAGTAACCTTTAGCTTGCCCTATTTGGTGATAACTTGCACAGGCCTGATCTGAATTTTAGCACACTCGTGGGGACAAATCGCCCTTGTCAGTTGTTCAAAAAAGGCTTCCATCTGAATGAGGAAGGAATTCAAACTTCCCACCCCATCCCACCTGTGTGGTGACCAGAAAAATCATGGTTCCCTAGGGCCTAGAGCATGGAGAGGCTCCCTGTGCAGCAAGGTGTATCCTTTCTGTGAAGATAGGCCCACAGGGGGAGTAGAGCTACATCTCTTCCCCTCCTCTTGAGTTCAGACTAACTCTTTTCTGAATATATCAGTAAGGGTTGTTTTTCCCACTGGTTACAACCACATATGCCAGACGTTTGTGTCTTATAAGGTAGATCTCTCTCCCAGCCATTCATGTTAACTAAATTGGTTGTGCCTGGCCTTTTTAATGAGAAATAGTGCTTGATGAAATCAAGGCTCTTGCCTTTAAATACAAACACATTTGCTTCTCATTTCCATGTGGGCATGTCCAGATCCGATGGCATTCACACTGAAATACTACAGACATGCTCAAGGTCGCTGGAGGTAGGAGGGCAAACACGGATTCGCGCTGCACTCTTCCCAAGGCCAATCTGCCCCATGGTGCAAGAGCCAGCTGAGTTTGGCAAACAGATCACATAAAAGGCTTGCTGAGAACATCTGGGCAGAGGTCTTCCTTAGCTACAGAGGCCATCTCTTCCCAACTCAGAGAAATGGCGTGAGAATATAAACCTTGCAAGGACAAAAAGGTAAAGAAGATAAAATGGGTCCGTGAAAGCATTTCAGAACCGTAGCATACTTTTGTCCTCTTTTGCCATTCAAGAGAAAAATCCACTGAAGACAATTAAGTGTTTAAACATGATTGTACTAAGGCCAGGGAAAAGAAGCTAGAATTATAAACAATGGGAAGTATGTCTGATGAACAGCAGATAACAGTAACGTCCTTGACCATGTCAGAATGCTATTGACAAGCTACTACATGTATAAGCAGCAGCCAGACCTCATGTAACCTTATCCTCATGGCTTTTGCTGTTGTCTATCATGACCCTCAACCAACGTTCCCTCTGAGTTTCAGCCCCACTGGCCAGGGGGCTCTTCCTTGCACATGCACAGTCCCCCAATTGTGCAGGTTCCATTGTGATTGGAACAAAAACGATCCCTGTGGGTGTGCAGTGGAGTCCTGCATGGCGCAGTGGGCAGAATTGTGCATACCTCGCTCTCATTATTTATTTATTTATTTATTTATTTATTTATTTAATTTATATGCCGCCCTCTACCCAAAGGTCTCTGCACAGATAGAAGACACTAGTGAAATATTAGGTCTCAAACACTATATATGAAATACCAACCCCAAGCTAATACTTATAAGGAAATAGTGGACCTAACTTTTGTAATACCGGTAAGCAGGCAGATAGGCAAGTACGCAACCATCCCCAATCCCACCTGCTGCATGTATGAATATAAGCATTTCTATGCTGGGCCAGACCCAAAAATTCAATTTAGCCAAACACCATGTGTCCATCAGTGATCAAGGACCACATGGGAAATCCAACCAGATGTAAGTGGATGATAGCCAACTCCTGCCTTTATCTTAAGGAGACCCAAAATAAGGGGATGTTGATGGTTGCAGTGGTTCAACTTCAGTACTGCAGTCAACACTCTACTTGTGACCAGAGTTTGAGCCCAGCGGATTCAGATACCTGGCTCACGGTTGACTCAGCATTCCATCCTTCCTTTCCATCCTTCCATTCCATCCTTCTGAGGTCAGTAAAAGGAGTACCCAGCTTGCTGGGACACAAAATGTTCCTTGCATAAATATGTTTTAACCCCACCCCATGCTCGGAGAGTGCTTTAGCATTATGGGGTGATATATAGGTCGATACAACAGCAACTATAATAACGATTCTACTTCTTTTCTAAAGAGATCCGCCTGGCGCCAACATTGATGACATTTCGGCGCCAGGTAAAAAACCTTCCTGTTCCAGAAGTTTTTTAATTGATACAACATAGACTGTGGGTCCTTTGATGGCAATTTTAGTGTGATGATTTTAGTATAAGGTTTTTGTTGTTGTTTTAATTATTTATTGATATTTGATGTTTTAACTGTTTTAATTCCTTATTGTAAGCCGCCCAGAGACCTTTGGGTAGTGGGCAGCATATAAGTTGTAAAAATAAATAAATAAATAAAATAAAATAAAATGAAGGAGTAATTTCTAGTTCTTGGAGTTAACAGCCAATCACAGGCATATTCTCCATGAATTTTTCTGATCCTTCTCAATAGGCTAGTGATCTAAACCCAACAGTAAACCCAGAAACTCGACTGTTGGATTCTAAACCAACCTTTATATAAATCACATTAAACCTCTTCTAGTGGGGACTAGAAGTTGGATGTAGGCCCATCAGATGTTCTGCAGCAGTACAGTAGTCTGTAAATTAATTATTCACAGAGCCATAGAACAGTCAAATTAGAAGGGAGCTAAATAACATCTAGTCCAATTCCCCATTGACCCAAGAAATCTACAGCTCAAGTGTCAGTGAGAGAGATGGTCATCCAATCTCAGCCTGAAATACTGGCATAAGGAAGAGCTTGTAATGTCAAAAATTAGTGGGGTCATTTTGGGGGGAAACTACTGCTAATAAATTTCACTGGATATCTTTTTCCCAAGTTATAGGTTCATTCTTCTTCTGCAGCAAACACAAAATTGCTTCGTGGCACATTAAAGGCTCCAGATTAACTGTGGCATATGCTTTCATGGATTTCAATCCATGGTTTAGTATTTTGAGAGAAAGGTTTTTTCAGTCTATATGCTTAAACAGCCCATGGTTGTACAACAGAGATGTGTTGTGTATCTCTAAGGTTGTGTTTTTTTCCATATGAAAAGCTCCTCATTACACTGGCCTTGCTTCACAGAAACGATGCTTTATCTCCCCAACGAACTCACTTGCTCTTTCCTGTATCTTCTCTGCCATTAATAAATTCCAGTGGGTTTTCAAGCATGTGGAAGCCTCTCTCTCTCTCTCTCTCTCTCTGTATGTGTGTGTGTGCGTGATCCTTATTGCATGATTTGTTAGAGACACTCCACAAATAGTTTAACTCTATGATCCCACACCATGAAATTGGGTTCTTTAAAATATGCATATTAAGTAGTTTCTTCAGAGTGGACACATTGACAGCCAAAGGTTTGATTTCTATCTAATCCTGAATATATTCTAGGAGAAAACTGCACCAAATGGATCTTTGAACAGTGTATTAACACTTCTGGACAAAAATGCATAAGATTGTGCTGCTGGTCACCTAAGCCAGGAGTCTGAGGTATAAATGAACCACCTTATTCTGAGGTTATTTAGTCCTCTAGTGTGTACAGTACTTTTATGAACACTCCCCAGGAGAAATAGGCACAATCTCTTTCCTGCGCTTACTTCCCAGCAACTAGTATTCCAAGGATATAGATAGATTTGCTCCTGATAGTTCTGGACAACAGCTTTTGCCAGTGACCAGTCTGAGTGAGGCTGATGTGAGCTGAAGATCAAAACACCTGAAGGACCAATGGTAAATTCAAGAATCGGTCTCTTTCACCTGTATAGTCATCTAAGCCACTGATTATAACAGCTTTCAGGAATAGATCTGAAGCCAGGAGACCATGCATAATATCCCAAAGTTAGGCTTAGCCAGTGCTTGTATCCTACTCAACTTCTGCTGAGGAGAAGGCAGTACTGAAGGATGACATTTGTGCAAGGACTCTTGTTGCAGAAGAGATCAGAATGAAGAAAATCAACACTTCACTTGAGCAATGGCAACCCCTGAACACTTCTCGGACAAGTGGAACAATTCTGCACCAGTATACCAGCAGGACTTTCCATGCAGCAGAAACTCAGTAGGATACTGGACTAGGTCCTCACTTAAACTAGGACTTTGCAGAACTATCTGAGAAGCTTCTCCCTGAATCCATTTAGATGTAATATTCCTAGTTTAAGAAAGCTAATAAAGCACAAGAATTATACCTGTCTGTCTTCAGTAAAGCTTGCAAGTCTCTAGCTGCACATGGAACTTCAGCACTTAGATCCTAATTAAATTAATACTGGAGATTAAGACTTTGGTGAACCTCCACTATCAAG
Source organism: Phrynocephalus versicolor (assembly GCA_023846285.1). NCBI lineage: Eukaryota > Metazoa > Chordata > Lepidosauria > Squamata > Agamidae > Phrynocephalus > Phrynocephalus versicolor. Next base: position 77,899,392 of record JAHTLZ010000016.1, read on the forward strand.
GCCTGAGATGGGAGGGACTCATGGTAGTGTTATATCACCCCATAAACTCAACCTAACCCAATGAGATGCAAGGGGCTTAAACTCATCCATGCTGGGTCAACGACAAATTCAACACGAGCATGGAAATCACGGATATATTCAACCACAGGACACAACTGCAACAGAAGCAGCACAAATCACAGTACACACTCTCTTTTACAAAAAAGAAAAAGAAAAAAAGAGCTGGAAAGCCAAGTGGAAACATTTCCTATAATTGTTATAGGTAAGAAGAACACCATATGAACTTCAGAGGAGACAGGGAGAGCACAGAACCCCATCCTTAAAATGGGACAAATGTCAGTGTGAACGACCTCAACATCTTCCTTTCGTAACACTCTATGTTTTGCTTGGGTATATTTTATCAACCCATTGGTCACTTCTAAAGCACCTTGCATGCTCTATTTTGCTACAGGGAGGTTAAAAGAGAAGGTAGCCCTTGATTGAAGAACATCTCACGATCTGTGACATTTGCCGCAGAAGTGAAAAACAAGAGGAAAGCAAGCAAATTCAGATACCATTTAACAAGAACACAATCCTTTTTAATACTCGCTTATCAGTTTCTAAATAACCCAGGACTCAATGTTGGCATAGCTCCAGTACAGTATTTATTTTGTGACTACAGTGAGTTGACCCAAGTCAACCTGTGGCTTGATGGCAGCCTGTTCTTTGGAAAGAATAGTCAAAGAACAATTCATATTGGATGAGAAACCATTACCACGGTCAGGTGGTTTGCCTCATCTTGATGTCTCAGCTACCCAGGCTCTACACTAGTGAAAATGGCTAACCTACACCGAAGCTCATTTAAAAAAAAAAAGAACATTAGCCTCATAGGCAACACACCTAAAGAGAATGCCCAAAATGTGACACAGACACATGGAAAGAAATAGAGATTAAGTGATTAGTATGTCTGGATCATGTTCAGAAAGCTTAATCTCTCAATCACATATTTTGGACATTCTTTTCAGATTATGTCCTGAATTAAGTTTCTTTCTGTGACAGAAAAATAAGCTGATTTGCCATTACTGTATTATGATTCTGCCATTCTTTCTTTTGTTTCCTGTGGCTATATGCATATTTTTATTCTACTACATTTACAGTGATATTAGTTAGTTGGTTGGTTGGTTGGTTGATTTTGAGGGGGAGAAGATGCAGCGAGGTCTTTCCAGTTTTAAAACAATAATTTAAAAAAGAAGATAATTCAATTTTCCAGTTAACAAAAATTGATTGCAGTGACCTTTAGGGGGGGCGGAGGAAACCCATAAAGATGCACGTTAACATTTGGTCATACCCCTCCCCCTTAAAATATATTCCTTGGCAAATCTTAAAAAAATTTACTTGGCGATGCTGAGGTCACTAACCCCTGCCATGCATGAATGCAGCCAACTGTAAGGCACCTCTGTGTGATACCGTGCCCAGTGTTTGTTTAATCCGTGTCTCTACAAATTCCAGGAACTGATATAGCCAATGTTCTGCCACAGAACATAGATTCCAGCTGTTTACTACAAAATGTAACCACATTCACAAAAGCCAGAAAAAAGGCCGATTCTTGCCCATGGAACTATCCTACTATTTGACACCGAACTCAACCGTTTTGTTTTTGTTTTGTTACCACAGCCATGTTACTCCTCTGACAACCTGAACCCTGAAGTCCTTCTGTGTCAACGCACTTTGACTTCACACCGCACAATCTTACCTCAACAGGCTGCGTATCCCCCAGAACAAAGAGGTGCATCATATTCACATCCGGGTCCTTCTTGAAAATATTGGGCTTCGCATGATGCTGGAAGTGCCGGTGATTCCACCAGTTGGCTGAGGCACCCTAGAGAAACGAGTGCACAGTCCCTGGGCAACTTGGCTTTCCTTCAGTGGTACCCTTTACATATAGTAAAATCCACTCCCGCACACTATAAGAGGCCGTAGAGCAAGAACATACACAGTAAATGTTCATTGCTTATTGTCCCCCCCCCCCTTTATAGTATTTTTAGTTCTTGTTTTTTCCTTTTTTCTTCTTGCCTCTTGCTGGATTCTTGCATGTATTATGTGTTTATTTGCTTATATTACTTGTTTATTCTACTGTTTATTTAATTTGCATTGTTGTTTGTTTATTTGCATTTATGTAACCCACCCTTCTGGGAAATGAGGACCCAGCTTGCTTGCAGGAAGGGCAATGTGTAGTCTGCACGAATGAAATGTAAACCACCCAGAGAGTGTTTTAAGCACTATGGGGTAGTATATAAGCAGGACACTTTGCTTTTTTGCTTTAACGCCTTTGAAAAATCTCCTACCAGCTGGGGCACAAGGTTAACACTTCTTGCTGAATATTTAAGTTGGACAGGAGGAGGCAATAAAAATGGTTAAAGGGTGACTAGGGAGTTAAGTACAATATTTAGTGGGCTCCTTAAAGCCCTGCTGTTCTTCTGACACCCATGCAAAAGTGCAGTGCCAGGGCAGGACTCCCAATTTGTTGTATAAAATAGCCGCAAAGGCCGTTGGCGCTCAGTGCTGTTCCAGATGGCTTCTAAGAACTTAAGGCAGACAGAGAGCCTTCACTCACAAAGAGGCCTTCAGTCCAGGCCATGCTTCTTCTGGAAGGCTGTTACAACGGCTCACCCACATGCCCACTAAACTGGCTCTCCCTAAAGAGGACTAGAAAAAGCCACTGTTCAGGAGGAAAAAAAAACACGATAAGGGTATTGTTGAGGGCCTGGCATCCGGAGAGCGGACAGCTTGAGAAGGTCTGTCCTTCTGATAGGACAGAGACTAGTTGTTCCTGGATTCCTTGGCAGCTCATGGCCAGTGCCTCTGAGTGATTACCACAAGCATGGCAATTAAATGATAGTGAAAATGGCAGAGATCCACCATGCATGACCTTCAATGGCATGTTTATTCTATCAGTTGATGTGAGTGTGGACTGTTCATTCTTCTGCTCTCGGGCACTGAACATTAGCTTTGCATCCAGCAACGAAAGTCACTATGTTTTCTTCCGCTTATGTCCCACGGTCAGAAAAATTTTCATTTATCTGACTTCTGAGGGCAAGACTGTTGCCAAAGACTCAGAAGCATTCTTTTTTTTTTAAAGGCAGTTTTAGGATTGCAATTGCCAATTGTATTAGAGCATTTCCACCCTGTGGTTCCTAGAAACAACCGCTTCCGAACAGGTGGCGAGACCTGCTGAACTTCTGCCTGCTAGGTACAGAGCTCCTGCCAGATAAAAAGGGACAGCTGTCTGAGACTGTGTCTTGGTTTCTGCCATATATCTGCAGTTTACCCATGGCTTCCTATGAGACTGATTTTCCAATCTTGAACTCTTATTCCCGTATCCTGGATTCAGCCTGCTCATCTCAAACCCCTTGAAGTGGAATACCACGCTTCTGGTTTCCCAATGCATAACATTACCCCAAAATAAAACATTTCCCGATCAGCTAATTCAGTCGTTTAATTGAGCAATGAAACGGACCAACAGAGAGGTTCGCTACTCATGACAAAATATTATTCCTGAAGAAGGAAACAGACTGTTTAGGCCAAAACACATTGTGCTAGGTTCAAAATGAAATACAGTAGGACCCCAGTATCCACTGATTCATTAACCACTGATTCAGTTATCCACTGTTGGCAAAGAAAAAATTTAAATAATTCAGTGGCCACAAACAAGCTACTGTCACAAACAGCAGCTGTAAAGCAAGCTACTGTCACAACACAGCAGCTGTAATGCAAGCTACTGTCACAACACAGCAGCCATAAAGCAAGCTACTGTTACAACACAGCAGCCATAAAGCAAGCTACTGTCACAAAACAGCAATTTTGGGTGTTTTAGCATTCTCTCTTATTCATGTTTTTTGTTATCCATAGGAAGGCCTGGAACCAACCCCCAGCGGATACCACGTTCCTACTGTACATCTACATTTTAATGCATCCTGCAAATATGAAATAAATAAAATCAAGCCTGAGACTACGCTTTATTGTAGTTATATCTGCAGACAGACATAGGACCATAGAGACTTCTAGGAAAGATCGCCTAGATTTTATTCTGTACCTTTAACAACAAACAAACAAACAAAAACAAAACAAAACAGGAGATGTTCAGCTGAATGCTAAGAAAGCAATGGCACACCACTGCCTACGTAATGAGAAAGGACCTTACCTTCAAATGACCGATGACAAACCTATGAACTACATGGTTCCACGAAGACTTCTTAAACACAGAGAGATGTCCAAAGTCATGTTGCAACCATCCAGCCTGGGCCTAAGGAGAAAAGGGAATGCTCAAAATAGCAAGGAAATGCACATCCAGGAGAAACATGGGCCAAAATCCTATTGTCGGTACAATGGAAATGGGGTAACATCTGGCACTATTTTTGCTGCAAATTACAGAACCAGTGCAGATAGTCATCTCATATGTATCAAGTTGGGCAGCTTAACACACAACAAATAATGCCCTCACTGACTTCCTAACTTGTACCAATTCACCACTAGAAGTTACAGCATGTATACTGTACAGCACCAGCAATAGGATTTTGACCCGTGTTGTGAAAAATTTCTAATTGTAGCCCACTTTCTTAGCTGCATTCCGTACCTCATTTGACATCAGGGAAGCTGACACTAAACCGGTTAGCATTCAAGATTTTCAGACTTATACCCCAGACTAATATGGGAAGCACTATAGCTGACATAGTGGCAGAGGGAGATTTTCAGTAATTAAAGCTTCCCACCTTCCTATTGCTTAACTCCCACAGCTCATGTCCAATGAGACCGATTACATACAAAGTCATAAGACAGAAACAGCCATTATATAATTACTGAAAATCTTCCGCTGCCGGTAATATTAGCACATTCATGTAGCCATACATACATATGGACCAAAACACCCTCAAGAAATAAACAAATACAGTATGTGCTTGATTCTCATCATCTGTGATTCACTTTTGGAACTCACTGCCTATGGATGTTGGCCAGGCCCCTTTCCCTTATGACTTTCAGGAAGCAGGTTAAATCTGAGATATTTAAAGAAGCTTTCAGGAACATCCTTCCTTGTGAGAAAGTTAGTGACCCACTACGTGTTAATTTTATCTGCTTTAGCTGTTGTCTCTGAGTATTTTTGTTTATATATTCGTTTCCTCTCCTTGGTTTGGCTGGGCTCTGTGTCTGAACTTTTAGTTATTCTAAACTGCCATTGTAGTGGCTTACCACAAGGCGAGTGGCAACTAAGTGCAATAAATGAATGAATCTTAACATAGAATCATAGAATACATGAAATTGGAAGGGGGTTATAAAGCCATCGAATCCTACCCCAAGCTCAACATTTAACAAAGGAAATAAATTCGCTGCAGAAAGGAACTAGGAAGCAGACGGTCGATCATTCGATATTTGCGCAATAAAGTTTCACCTGAGAGGTTGCAAGGATGATGGAAAGGATGAAGGTTATGCTCCAGCTTGTGCCATAGTATGAGACGAGTAACCACGCCAGAGCTTCCATTGCAATGATATGACCCAAGTAAAGAGAAAAAAACACAGGACTGGCTTCGAATAAGTTCAAGTCTTCGGCTGTCTTCCTCAGGGCACGGAAATCATCCACCAACTGGGCCTGCAAAGCCAAAACATGCGAGGTGCTGAAAGAAGTCTAGATGATGACACCAAAGTGACATTTGTACCCTCTATCTCTACTCTTCCCGGGGTGGACAAATGAGTACCCAGTTCACTGTGGTGGGAGGGCGGGTGCAATATGTTCCATATATAATTATATTGTAAGCTTCCCATGTTGTAAACCACCCAGAGACAGCTTTAGCTCTATGGGGCAGAATACGGTATAAGTGAAAACAACAACAACGTAATACAGCAGAGGATCAGAACAGCTGGCCATTCAGATGTGTGGGACTACCAATCGCACAACATTTACCAGGGATCACACTGGACAGGGCTCCTGGAAGGCTATAGTTTTCCCATACCTGGTCTATTATACTGTACTCACTATCTGCAGACTGAGTGCATATTGCCCATTTCAGCCATCAACTGAACCACTTTTTGTGACAGAAGAAACGCAGCCACACCGTTACGATCTGTCTCACAGTTGAACAGCTTGGAACATTCTGACTCCCCTCCTCCCCACTTAAAAAATAATATTTTCTTCATGTTGAATAAGGGGTACTTTAAAAATGCCACAATAATGACATATTAGTGACAGTGGATCATTGTATAACAAAGGGTTTGTATAACATAAAATCTGTACAACATAAAATATTCTGGAGATAGGGGAAATTTGCTTAACAGAATCGCCTATAGGGAGAATCCGTACAACATAAAAATGGTCACGATTAGAGATTAATCCATTTTCAATGCATTCCTATGGGGAATTTGCATATAGGAAAATTTGCTTAACAGAATTTCATCTGGAACAAATTAATTCCTTTATACAAGGTACACTGTATTCCAGTGTTTATTTATTTCTTCAACTTATATGCTGCCCTCATTACCCAAAGGTCTCTTATTGTACAGATGCATTTTAGTTAGATTTAACTCAATTGGCACACACTCTCAATATTCAGCCAGAGCCTCTCTAACTTTGAGGAAGAATAAGAAAAGTATTTATTTGGCTGACAAAATCTTCATGCCAGAATCCGAACAAAAACACATTCATTTGTTACACAGTTTGAAATGTCTTAACTAGTTAGTGTCATTACTTTACTTAGTTTAATTGGCTGGTGACATCAATCCTCAGAATGCTGACACATTCTGTGCGTTGTTAGTCTGTGGAACTCCCTGCCACAGGATGTGGTGATGGCATCTGGCCTGGATGCCTTCAAAAGGGGATTGGACAGATTTCTAGAGGAAAAGTCCATAACAGGTTACAAAACATGATGGAGATGTGTAATCTCCAGGCTTAAAACCATGTTACTTCAAAGGCCAGATGCAGGGGAGTGGTATCAGGAGACAGATATCTAGTCTTCTGTGCTCCCAGCCGCATCTGGTGGGGCCACTATAAGATAGAGAAAGCTGGGCTAGATGGGCCTTTGGCCTGATCCAGCATGACTTTTCTTATGTTCTTATGAAACCTGGCCATTTGCCAAGCTTGTCTCGGAACCCTAAGGGTGCTAACTAGAACAGAATCATCACCCTAACATTGCTAAGCTGTCTCTAACAAGCATTAGACCCTGATGGAAGTTGAAAAACAAAAAGAGGCAGGGAAAGGGATCTAAAGTAGGCAGGGGAACAAGAGGTTGCTCTATGAGACTGACATTTAGCCAAAGTGCCTCCTATCAAACCCTCTCAAAGGCAGGGGAACAAGAGGTTGCTCTATGAGACTGACATTCAGCCAAAGTGCCTCCTATCAAACCCTCTCAAAGGCACAATACGCAAGTGGGTAACCCAGCAAATGCTTTCTGACTTGCTCAATATTGGAAGGTGCAACTGGTATGCAGTTTCACCCGCTGTTCGTGGCCTCTTTCAGCCAGTGAGTTTGCAACAGATACTTAAGCATTAAGTAGCCTGCCAGTTGGATAGCTGGCCATGGAGCCAAATATGTGTGTGTGTGGGTGGTGGTGGTGTCCCATTTCCTCCTTATGACTCCCCGGAGAAAAGCCAGCCTAGGTAGCCTTGGGCAAGCTACCCAGTCCCAAGGTGCACAAGAGGAGGAGTATTCTGAGTATTTTCTGCCTAGAAAACTCTAGAAAGCATTGCTATAAGTTGGAATTGACTCAGTGGCACACAGTTATCATCATCATCATCATATGGACATTCTGGTAGACTCCTCCTCTGTTTTTAGTTTCGTCACCATTCTACATCCGGAAGGTATCAAGGCATTAGGGGAAGAGGCACGCCTGTCCATGGGGACTCTTCCTGAGAGTCAGGGTCCTGACTCACATGGAGAGGCCCCAAAGGATGACAGATGTGCTCCTTCTGCAAATGTGTCACTCTCCAAGTAGAGGAAGCCACAGAAGCTGGAAATCAGGGGCACGGGGGGTGCAGTAAGAACAATAATACAACCATGTGCTGTAAAGTCGATTCTGACTTATGACAACCTTTTCCCGCCCACTTAAATAATGAATGAATAGTCCTCTGCTATATACTTCCTGATGGGCAAAGCTTGAAATAATATTTGTTACATTCACACAGTGTTTTGATTTTACCTCAGAAAGATAAGCTGCAAAAATACATGTGTGCGCACACGCACAGAGAGAGAGGGGGGGAGGCATTTCCCTAAAGGGGGAAATTGAACACATAATGAAATCAGAATATTCCTGCAAACAGTCCACAAATAATTTTAATAATTAAGATTTCTCTCAGAAAGGCTTGGCATGTTGGTATCTGAATCATGGGAATATGCCATTTCCTTTGCCACAGACATGTTAACAGTAACAAAACAACCAAGGTACTGGAAGCTCCAGCAAGAAACCAGGTCTCTCACTGAAGTATCTGGAAAGGCTTCTAGAGTAAATAATAGGCAATAGTGACACTACTAATTCAAGACGCAGTCAGTGTAGTGGCAACTGACACTACTAATTCAAGACACATTTGGGCGTCTTTTGGATCACTAGACGTCTTTGATGCATCCCTTCCTAATTGGCCTCCTGTGGGCTACAGGAGATCATTAATGCCACTTAAACACAAGCGAGCTCCTGCCTCCCTGACAGGCCTTCCCTCTGGGACATAAAACACCGAGCTCTGCAGACGGCCATCCCTTAGGAAAGCAGCTAATGAGCTATGCGGCAAGCTAATGTTTGGGCAATGGGCTCTGTCATGAAATCAGTCATCCAAGAACAAGAAGGCGCAGAAAAGGTTCCCTCTTGGAACCAGCCAAGCAAGACAGAGTGCCTGAATAATTGATAATCCGAACATCTGGGAGTCCAGGAATCTCCAGTGACTTGGCAACAAGGGGCAGATGGCGAAGGCGCAATGACATCTGGTTTCCAAAACCATTTTCCAATACTTCAGTGTCCTGTCCCTCGGCCTCTTCCCCCCCTCCCCCTTTAAACTTGGCTAACTAGTTTCGGAAACGTTCCTCAAGATCAGAACTCAAACATGTCTTCATATGATCAGAGATCTGCTCATAGTTTCCGATGAGTCAATTGGGATCCAGGCTTGGCCTCCAACTGAAAACACAAACATGAACATAATATTGGGGGGGGGGGGTTGACCATACCTGGATTCTTCCTTAACATGTTAACACAGCATCCTGAAAGATTAGTCTGAAATGCTGACTCTACGTGCCATGGGTGCATACACAACCGTATGCACATTATGCATTCCTGAACGGCTTGTTATGCAGAAAAGCTGTCAGGCGGCTTAAGGGCAAAACCCTGACAGGTGGTAAGAGAAACCCATGAAAATTTTTCTCTTTTATCCCACTTGCCTCATCTGCATTCAGTCCCCTTCCCCTGTCGGCCCCAGTTCTATCTGGAACTGCATTACGTCAGTCCCTTCAGTACCAAAGCCTCCCCAATTATGATTAATTTATATTTTATTTATTTTTGCATTTCTAGACTGCCCGATTTACCAGAAGGGACTCTGGGCAGTTCACAACAAAAGCCAAATAAATAACAAACAATAAGACAAAATGATAAATGAAATGAAATGAAATGAAATAGAGTGGACATATAAAACTAGTCATACAATAAAATACTGAATCCAATAACATACAAAAACCCGGCAAGAGGCAAACACAGGCTGGCGGGAAAAGTAACAACGGGGGAAAACACATTACATCACCGATCGCCGAAAGCTTCCCTATAAAGCTTTTCAAAGGCCATTAGGGACTCAATTTGGTGCTTTTCGCAAGGCAGTTTGTTCCACATTGCGGGACCATCCACTGAGAAGGCCTAACTACGGGTGACAGCCTTACGGGCCTCCAGGGGTGTGTGTTGGCCACGCGAAGCGAAAGCGCCAAAGATGCTCTGGTGGGTCGGGCCGATTTTGGCCTTTGGGAGATCTGCTCTGCCAGATACTCAGGCCCCAAGCCACAGGCGGTTTTGTAAACCATGTGGCAAGGAAGCAGCTTAGCTCTCTTTGAAGAAGGCATTTCACAGGGACAGTCTATCTCCAGGGAGCTCCCTTTCATACCTATTTCGCTTTTCAAATTGATCCTCAGCGCCCTCGTCATTTCCCTCCATCCTGCTCTCTGCCGTTCCCAGATTTTCCCCTTCCTTCTATATCTGCTCTTCCTGCACTTGCTTCGGGGTCCTTTTTGAATTTCCACATCCAAAGCAACAGGAGGCACACTCTAAGCACCATGCCTCTTGAGGTTTCGACTTGTCCAGTGCCTCTTTCATGGTTATATCACAGCAGCTCAATCTATACCTCTGCCCCTGCGATTGAAATCAAACTCCTCCTTTGCGTTCCTGTGGTAGAGACATCCCTGGTGTCACCAAAGCCTTAGTCTGGTGATTAGCATTCCCTACTCTCTTTCCCCTTAAATTCCCAACACCTCCTTGATTTTGACACATCAAACCTGGCTAGATAGCTCAGTGGTTTATGTATCCAGCTGCAGATCCCAGAGGCTGGGACTTCACCCCCCCAGTGCCCCATAGAGCCAACCTGTGCAATCCTGGGCAAGCAGCACAGCCCCAGGGTGGGCCCAGAAGAAAGGAATGGTAAACCACTTCTGAGTATTCTCTACTTGACTTGACCAGTGAATTGACGAAGGAAGATGCACCCCAGTGCTTTATTTGCCAGCATCTACAATCTGTGGAACTTTGCAGAGTTACATACAGGGGCACCAATGACATGTACACCTGAAGTTCCCAGAATGAGATGCACAGGCACTTGTAATATTCAACCTGTATTTTGAACAGGGATAACCTGTAGAAAATATAGCTGGGATATTGCAGGCATGTGCACGACAAAGGGGAAGAAAGCGGGCTGTGTTGTGGGTAATTCCGTGCCTGTTCAGAAGACATGACTTGCCCAGGACTCACATTCTTGCCTCTGTCTTGGCTGGGTTCTCCTGGGGCAAGTTCTCCGATCAGCAACGGCTTTAGGAATTTCCGTACGAAAGTGAGATCCGGATGAAAGGCCCGGAAGGCATCCTGAAAGAGAGATGGGAGGAAAAAAACACCTTAGTAACATTTATTATACAAAGAAACCGTATCTTCTTACTTTTTACAATTCACTTGGAATTCATCCTTTTTCCTCTATATTATTCCTGGAAATTTATTTCCAAGGGTAACTACGGATGATTTACACGTTATCCTTTAAAAGTGAGCTGAAATTGTGTGAATCCCATGTGCTTTGAAGAGAGAACATAAGAACATAAGACCATAAGAAGAGCCATGCTGGATCAGGCCAAAGGCCCATCTAGTCCCGCTTCCTGTATCTCACAGCGGCCCCACCAGATGCGTCGGGGAGAGCACGAGACTAGATGTCTGTCTCCTGATACCACTCCCCTGCATCTGGCCCTTGAAGTACTCTGGTTTTAAGCCTGGAGATTACACATCTCCATCATGGACTTTTCCTCACTTTTCCTGCAATGGACCTTGGATACTGCACCAGCACTCCTAAGTACTGCCTGGAGGGATTCTCTAACATGGATGATAAGATGACAATGAGAGTCGAGAAAGAACAACAGATCTGCTGTCCGTTATCAACTTGATCAATCGTGATAAGAACAGTCATATACTTTGTCAATTCCTGAAACTCCAGTTCAGCTCTATATACCTCCTGGACATTTGACTCCTGTGTGCCATCAGCTGTAATGCAATGTTTTCTCAGAATCTGGCACATTCTGATTGGGAATTGATATTGGTCCTGAATTTGAACTCTGCCTCACAATGGGTCTTAACATCAACATCTTTACAATCCTTACATATTTCTTTAACAAAAACACCCAAATACATTTCCTTTTCCACCATGCCACTCTAGGGTTGGGGGTGCCATGGTTGGGTACATGCCTGTACTGCAGGTAAAACTGTGCTTATGATCTGGGGTTCGATCCCAGGTAGCCAGCTCGTGGTTGACTCAGCTTTCTATCCTTCCGAGGTTGGTAAAATGAGTACCCAGCTTGCTGGGGGGAGGGGGCAATGTGTAGCCTGCATACTGTAATTAAACTGTAAACTGCCCAGAGAGTGCTTGAAGTGTTATGGGGCGGTATATAAGCAGAACACTTTGCTTTTTAAATGTACAACCACTCTTCACTGCTTCTGGTTGCACCCACAGAAATGCTTCAAATATATTGTTTTGAAATAACCACATGCTGTATTTATTATAGCTGCATGCCTGCTTTCTGGACGTGGATCCTCTAGAACAGTGGTTCTCAACCTGTGGGTCCCCAGATGTTCCTGGACTGCAACTCCCAGAAACTCCTTCAAGCACAGTGAGCAGTGGAGGCTTCTAGGAGTTGCAGTCCAGGAATATCTGGGGACCCACAGGTTGAGAACCACTGCTCTAGGACAATTTACACAGCAAAAATCTGAAATAAAATGCTATCCAATAGAAAAGCTGCTTAAGCCGATATAAATACACAGAGAGTCTGTTTTGAGTTCTGTGAACACTGGCAATTCTCTGCTTTTCTTTCAAGCTCAATCATTTCTGTGCCTTTTTCCAGATTTTTAATATGCATTTTCAAATAGTGCAAGCAGACATGTATCCACATTTTACAGCTACACCACAGATATATGTAACAGAATCAGAGCACTGGTTGGTCTTGCCTGCAGGTCCTTTATCTTACATTCCTTGCCGCCAATGTGGAGAAAACCCTGGGGCTGCCCCGTAAGGCCTAATAATATGCGTTTCCTGAAACAGCCCAAGAGGGTTATCTCGAGAGAAGAATGCTACGGGAGTTCTAAAAGACAAAGAAATTACAAGCGATGGGAAGTCAGATTTTTTTTAAAAGATGTTTCAAAACGCTATAGCTGCATTTTAAAGCCCTGTTCAGCACGAATGCCACACAATAGTACGCTGAAGGCAAGACTCAGAATGAGGAGAGAGAGAGTCCTCACGTTGGTCCTGAGACAACCACCCTGATGGAAAACCACAGAAAAAGATCCGCTCCGATATAGTGCTATTGGGCCATCCAGCCCATCATGAATGCAAGCTGCTCTCCAGGGTTGTAGGCCAAAGGGTCTTGTGCAGTGTTTACTTCTCTCCGATACCTTTATGTGAAGATGCCAAGCGCTAACACCTGCCACCTTCTGCATACCAAAGCATGTGTCTCACTGTACCACTTTCCCCTTCTCTCACCATGCTATTCTATACTGACAGATATATAGATATAGATATGCTGAATTCAAATATGACAATTAAAACAATGGTTAGACTACTGTTTGTTTATTTATTTATTTTTATATTTGTATACCGCAACTGATTTTCCCAAATGGGGAACTCTGGGTGGTTTACACATGACACAGCATATAAGAAAAAACAAAAAATAATAATAAAGAAAGAAAGAAATGGGCAATAATATGCAAACAACAAACAAACGCTCGGCAAGAGGCACAAACCAATTAATACCAGAACGAACAAGAAACATGGGGAGAACAGAACACACCTTAACGATTGCCAAAGGCATCCTAAACAGCCAGGTTTTCACAGCCTTTTTAAAGGATGCCAGGGAAGGAGCCTGGTGTATCTCGCTTGGCAGTTTGTTCCAGAGAGCTAGCCCAGCCACTGAGAAGGCCCGACTACATGTTGCAGCCTTACGGGTCTCCCTAGGGGTGGCCACTCGGAGCGAGAGAACAAGAGCTCGGATGGGCCTGGCCAACTCTGACCTGAGGGAGATACACTCTGCCAGATAAACAGGGTTCACAGCTTGGGGGTACGCCTGGACCCCGGTCTAACTCTGGAAGCCCAGGTGGACTCGGTGACCAGGGGTGCCTTTCTTCAGCTGCGAAAAATATTCCAGCTCCGCCACTACCTAGACGAGCAGAGCCTTGTGACAGTTACGCATGCACTGGTAACATCCCGTATTGATTACTGCATTGCGCTTTACGTGGGGCTGCCTTTGAAGACGGTTCGGCGATTGCAACTGGTTCAGAATCGTGCGGCGCGGCTAGTAAGCGGTGGGGCCGCTAGAGATCACATCACGCCGATTCTACGTAGCCTACACTGGTTACCAGTTGCTGCCCGAGCCCAATTCAAAGTGCTTGTTTTGACATATAAAGCCCTAAATGGCTTAGGACCTAGATACCTGAAGGACCGCCTCCCTCCATATGAACCAGGGGGCCCTCTTGAAAGAGCCATCCCTCAAGGAGGTGAAAGGGATGGCTTGCAGGTATAGGGCCTTTTCAGCAACTGCCTCCAGACTATGGAATGCACTCTCACGTGAGATCCGCCTGGCGCCAACAATGATGACATTTTAGCGCCAGGTAAAAACCTTCCTGTTCCAGAATTTTTTTAACTGATACAATTTATAAGGTTTTTATTATTGTTTTACCTATTTATTGTTGTTGTTTGATATTTTTACTGTTTTAATTCTTTGATTGGAAGCCACCCAGAGACCTTTGGGTAGTGGGCAGCATATAAGTTGTAAAAATAAATAAATAAATAAATAAATAATCCAAGATATTTAAGTGTCTACATTTTACACCTATGTATCTTGTGTAGAATGTAGAGTTTTAATCTTAAATTGTAAACCTAGTCCTAGACCTTTTCATGCATTTATGGTTGCTTTACATTATATTTCACCTGTCCTGTCCTATGAAATGCTTTAAAAATCACCGAAAGGGTTACATAAATAAAATGTAATGAAATAAAAAGCAAAAATGCTATTATGTAAACATGCAGTGTCTCCTCGGTGCTTCTTGGCTTGTATTTTGTATTCATTAAATGGAGCATTACTTGTCACTACTGTCTAGCTATAGCATGCAATCACTGATGGGCTCTATTTGTTATGTTAGCATTGCTGCAATGTTGCAATGTCCTGGCTCACCGTTCTCGTCACTCACTGCTCTGCAATTTGGTGGTCGTGGGGGGGGGGAATCAAGATCAGAGTGGCAAAAAAGTATCATTAGTGATATGTTGCAAGCAAGGCTTTTGTATGCATTGAGGTTTTCCACAAGCAATCTTGTGATCTGCCTTGTTTCGAGAAAGTGTACTGTCACCATCTTGAAGGCTTTCCATGTCCTATCTACGTGGGGTTGCCCTTGACCCTTATTCGGAGACTATAGCAGGTACAAAATGCAGCAGCCAGAGTGGTGGTTGGTGTGGGCAGATATGACCGCATCACCCCAGTTCTGGCTCATTTCCATTGGCTGCCCGTTGCATCCCAAATAAGGTTCACGGTACTGGTTTTGACTTACAAAACCTCCACGGCTTGGGACCTGAGTACCTGACAGAGCGGATCTTCCAAAGGTCAACTGAGGCTTGACCCACCAGAATGTCGCAGGTGCTCTCACTTCAAATGACCACTCTTAGGGAGGCCCGGAAATAAATCACTCATAACTGGGCCTTCTCTGTGGCTGCCCCTACACTATGGAACAAACTGCCAAGTGAGATGTGCCTTGCACAGTCCCTGCTGGCCTTCAAAAATCTCTTCAGACCCTGCTTTTTAAAGCGGCATTTGGCAACCATTATTTTTTTTATTAAGCCATCTTGTGATTACTACTACTACTACTACTACTACTACTACTACTACTACTACTACTA
>JAHTLZ010000016.1:77915007-77933376 GCA_023846285.1 Phrynocephalus versicolor
CTACTACTACTACTACTACTACTACTACTACTACTACTACTACTACTGAATTATATATTTGTTTTGTTTTTTAATTGATATGATTACGATTGTTGTAAACTGCCCGGAGTTCCGCTATGGAAGACGGATGGTATAGAAATAAATAAATAAATACCACATAGTGCATGGTCATTTGCATCATCTCAAGGAAGTTCATGAATCTGAGGACCGACAAAGACACCTTCCTTTATCTTAACTTGCTTCACCTAACCTTGGAAATTTTCCTTGGAGGTGCTTGAGAGCTGCTTGCATTTTTTTGTTCATGGCCTTGGCAATGTTTTTGTTCATGGCCTTGACAAGGTTCTTCATCCGTCTCAGCTGAATGGTTACGGGTGGTAACAAAACCTTCCTTGATTCAACAATGGTGGACGCCAAACACTTTTCTTCTAAGATTCCAATGAGTGGCCAATTTGTCTTGATGTAGTGGGATTCTCTTGTACAACTATCCCATTCACAGAGAAAACAGCAGAACTTTGTGTACCCAGTCTACAGACCAAGCAAAAGTGCTGCAAAGGGTCACTTCACCACAAACATAACAAAAGTCATCTGCACTGTTTATCCCAGCATGAGGAATCACTGTTCACTTTGGCTAAACAGAAGGAAATGTGTCCCTTTGCAAAGTAGGGGGGACCTGGGAAATTGCAGGCCGGTTAGCCCTACGTCTGTCCCAGGGAAGATGGTGGAAAGCCTCATCCAAGAGCAAATCTTAAAAACATAGAAGAACAAACCTTGCTGAGGGAAAATCAGCAAGGCTTCTGTAAGAGTAAGTCTTGCCTGACAAACCTTTTAGAATTCTTTGAAAAGGTCAACAGGCATGTGGATTTGGGTGAACCAGTGGATATTGTCTATCTTGATTTTCAGAAGGCTTTTGACACAGTCCCTCACGAAAGGATGCTGAGAAAATTGCACAGTCATGGGATAAGAGAGCAGATCCTCTTATAGATTGAGAACTGGTTGAGATCCAAGAAACAAAGAATAGGTGTCAATGAGCAATTTTAACAATGGAGAGAGGTGAAAAGTAAGTGGAGTGCCCCAGGGATCTGTCCTGGTTCCAGTGCTTTTCAATCTGTTCATAAATGACCTGGACACAGGGATAAGCAGTGAGGTGCCCAAGTTTGAAGATGACACAAAACTCTTCCAGGTAGTAAAAACTGGAGAAGATTGTGAAGAGCTCCAGAAGGATCTCTCCAAACTGGGGAAATGGGCTGCAAAATGGCAAATGTGTTTCAATGTAGCAAAATGTAAAGTAATGCATATACTGTATGGGCAAAAAATCCAAACTTTATTTATTAACTCATGGGCTCTGAGCTATCTGTGACGGATCAAGAAAGAGATCTTGGTGTGCTGGTGGAGAGCTCAATGAAGGTGTCTACCCAGTGTGTGGCAGTAGTGAAGAAGGCCAATTCCATACTAGGGATTATCAAAAAGGGGATTGAAAATAAAACAGCCAACATTATAATGCCATTGTACAAAACGATAGTAAGGCCGCACCTGGAGTATTGTGTACAATTCTGGTCTCTGCATCTCAAAAAAGACATACAGTGGACCCTCATATAACAAACAGTTTGTATAACAAAATTTGTAAAATATAAAAAAAATCCGGAGGTAGGGAAAATTTGCTTAACAGAATCTTCTATGGAGCGAATCTGTACAACATAAAAATGGTCATGGTCACAATTAGGGATTACTGTTTTCAATGCATTCCTATTGGAAATTTGTATAAAGGAAAATTTGCTTAACATAATTTCATTTGGAACGAATTAATTACTTTATACAAGGTACCACTGTAGTGGAACTGGAAAAGGTGCAGAAGAGAGCAACTAAAATGATTACTGGGCTGGGGGACCTCCTTTATGAGGAAAGGCTAAAACATTTGGGGTTCTTTAGTCTGGAAAAAGGTGCCTGAGGGGAGATATGATTGAGATGTACAAAATAATGCAGGACATGACTAAAGTGGATAGAGGGACACTCTTCTCCCTCTCACAAAATACTAGGGGAATTCAACTCAAATTGAAGGTTGAGAGAATGAGAACAGACAAAAGAAAATATTTTTACCCAGAGTGTGGTTAGTCTGTGGAACTCCCTGCCACAGGATGTGGTGATGTCATTGGCCTGGATGCCTTCAAAAGGGAATTGGACAAACTCCTGGAGGAAATGTCCATCACAGGTTACAAACCATGATGGAGATGTGTAATCTCCAGACTTAAAACTAGGGTATTTCAAGGGCCAGATGCAGAGGAGTGGTATCAGGAGACAGATATCTAGTCTCATGCACTCCCAGAGGCATTTGGTGGGGCCACTGTAAGATACAGGAAGCTGGACTAGATGGGCCTTTGACCTGATCCAGCATGGCTCTTCTTATGTTCTTATGTAAACACAAACAAATAAGAGAACAAAACACTATATATTTTCCTAGGGCAATTTGTTCAGCGTAGTAATGTTATCTTCATTTCTGATTGCATCATCCATGACTTCTAGGAATAACATGATGCAGTTCGTATCATGTATGACAACACCAGCTTCAGATTGCATCCCTCATTGTTTTGCCAAAAAAACAAGTACTACCCAAACCGAGTCATAAATTTATTCATACATCCAGTCAAAGATGTATTTTAGCTATTTCTGATTTAAGTTGAGGTTCCTTCCCTTTATAACTAATTTATCCTCTGTCACTCCCAACTCAAGGGTTGTATATACTGACCCAATAGCATGTCTTGAAAACTAGAGCCAAGCAACAATTTTAAACATCATTTTTTTTCTCAGCAACCCAGAATTAGTCAAGTTCAACTACATCTATTTCAGAAGCATTTGGGCTGTAGACCAGTGTCATCAGAGAGATGAGCTCCAGCCGTTTTCACTTCCTGTGGAAAAAGCCCTAGGACAGGAGAGGGAGAGGAAGCAAATTAGAAAAACTTGGGGAGAAAACTATAGGAAGTTCATTTAGAAATGAGGATGTCTGTAAAATAAGAATGCATATCACATAGAATGTCTGAAACTCATGTAGATGATTCTGTCAGTTTTAAGTCACTCTTCTTGTTTTCTAATTTTCTGTTGTACTTTTATTCATCTATTATTTAATATTGCTTAATGACTGATAGGGACCATCCTGGAAGCCTTGTAAAACTAAAGGATAGCATTTTGATGGCTTTAATAATAATACTGTAATCATTTTCTAGCTAAATGGCAGTCCAAATGTTGATATAACTACAGTGGTACCTTATATAAAGGAATTAATTAGTTCCAAATGAAATTCTGTTAAGCAAATTTTCCTTTATACAAATTTCCCATAGGAATGCATTAAAAACAGAGTAATCCCTAATTGCGACCATTTTAATGTTGTATGGATTTGGCCCGTAAGTGATTCTGTTAAGCAAATTTTCCCTATCGCTGGAATTTTTTATGTTGTACAGATTTTATGTTATACAAACCGTTTGTTGTACAAGGGTCCACTGCACTCTTACCTGCTTTGAATAGATTAGAAGGCTTAGAAGAGCTTTTATGTACTGTACTTGCTATAGCATCCATGATGGGTGTGGTCAGTCACCCTTTTGCTCCCTTGAAGAGTTGCAACAATTATCATCTTCCATTATCTAAGCTCCTTTTCCTAGGAGGTTTTGTTGAGGATCATTTTGAAGACAAGGACTCACTTTGCGTTGGGGTGTGTGGATATTTGTTTTTATATGAAGACGTTGCCAAAATGTCATCACTTCATGGCCAGTGTAACCTCCCAGTGCAGAGAAGACTATAATCTCCACCGCTAAAATTAACTTGGCTTTTCAAGACCGGACTGCCACATCTGGCAGAGTCACCAGCTGATGAGATTCTTTATATATATAAAAGTGCAGATACTGTATATTCATGTTATACTCTTTTAGATCCAGAGCAAAATCTTCTAAGGTTCCTGCAGAAGCAACCCAAAATTATCCAGTGTGCACACCTATGCCTGTCATCCATTCAGACACATCCATCCGGTGCATACTGGGATACAGCTGGCCACGCAACCGAAAACTTTTAAAACTACTTGTGCAATAATTCCCCTTATTCGTGCAGCATTTCACAGTAACATACAGGTTACAATATTTTATATAGTCTAAATCCAGTGCTAATCCCAATTAGAGCAGAAGCACTGAATCAACAAAACTTAAGATTCAATAGATAAATATTAGTTGTATTAACGATTAGCTTTAGGCCTACAGGTGCTGTGAAGTCCTCAGAGCACAGGTCAGCAATGTCTACTCCTTGAGATGTCATTGGACTACAGTCCCCACCAATATGTCTGTGAAGATTCTCAGTCATCCAGGTATGGTTTTTTTTTTGGAAGATGAGTCATGGCAATTGGACTTCTTTTCTTGCAAGATCGATCTCAGAAGAAAAGAAGTCCAACGGCCATGATTCAACTTTGAGAGTTCCCACCAATCCTAGCTGGGACCATCAATGAGAGCAACAGTTGAAGTTGATCTTGCAACATCATCTGGGCAGCCCTTATTTGGGTGTCAGCAGTTTGCAAATACATTTTAATAAACAAAAGTGCAGAAAGACACTTTGTAACCTGTGATTCACAACTCTTTTGCATCTTTCCACTTACATTTGCGGCTCAGGCGATCTATTCAAGCATGGACACGGTTAATCACACTGCTGCTTACTGTGCAGTTGATTGGCCTAGTAAAAGTACTAACACAATATTAATTTGAGAGTGTTTATTGGTTTGGGAGTCTTTTGTGTTTTGCCATTCTTAAAACACCTCCAGGTCATCCTTCATCAGCTATGGTCATAATCGTACACAATTAAAATACCAGGAGCGCAGGTACCAATTACCCAACTATGTTCTTTGTGACGTTCCTCACAAAAAAAAACTTTACTATCTCACCAGCAACCTTTCCTCCCACCCCTCATTTCAGAACAGGACAAATGAGGAAAGACAGGCCACCATGCCAACTCTAGCTGTTACGCCAAACAGATGGCAGGTCAGCTGGCAAGGAGAACGAAGGGTCAGAGGAAAAGCACCTCAGAGGCTTCTGGACAGATCGCACAATACTCACAGCAATTCAGCACAATAACTTCCCAGTCAAGGCCAGTGAAAGGAACAGGTGAACTTTTAGGAAATCACAGTGGACCAGACAGACTAGGATATTGGGTCAACATTGTTTAATGGCACAAAAAATAAGAGCCTTCTGGGAACTGAACCAACGCTGGAGCTGAAATCCAATCATCTTCCAGCGTTGGATTAAAGGGCATGAAAAACCCTATCATATTGCCAGACCTTCTGCCACTGACTCTTAGTTTATTCAATATTTATAACACAGTATTTTAATCCTAACCCTTGGTCAAAGGGCTCCCAGGGCAATTTCCATACCATTATCAGAAAACAAGGGAAGGTCTGTCCACAAGCTTTCAATCTAAAAAAGACGGAACACAAAGGGCAGAAAGGATGGAATGGAAAGAAGAAAAAGCGGAAGTTTTTTCAGATGCCCAGTTTTAGTCCCACTCCTCTCTTGGCCGCCGACACTGCTGGACAGCAGGAGACAGATTTAGATGCATACTATGTCCATATGACTTTTCATCACTTGCAGATCACACGTTATTTGAAATGTGATTCAGAATACGGTACTGTTACACTCCTACTGTTGTGCCATACCCATAGCCATGGCTTTTTAGGCTCTTGAACCTACTGCCTGCAATTGGTGACAAGGTTAATCGTTAAGAATCCCTAAACCACCCATTGAAAAATCAAAACATCAAAAAAGCAAGGCCTTTTAAAAATGGGCTGCAAAAAAAAAAAATAAGAAGAGGATGTCAGGAAAAAGCTGAAAGCAGGAGGAAAAGAAGACAAAGCAAGAGACGGGATGATATAGTAATGAAAACTATGGCTAGAGTTTGCAAGAGCTGAATAGGACTGTTAGCAATAGGATGCCATTTGAAGACAAGGGACCAGAATAGGATTCTAGTGATGCCTCTTTTAAAACTTCCAGTGACTTATTAGTAAACAGCAATTGGCCACTGTGGGCTATCTAACTGTGCATACATCTAAATCACTCTGCTGCTATATGTCTGAAGAAGTGGACGTGTCCACGAAACGTTACATTCAAATATGAAAGTTAGTCTTTAAGGTGCCACATGTTTTGTGTCTTTTTTGTTTTTCTTTGATTTTTGCCTAAAACAGCCGGATTGTGTCCAGTAATTCATAGTGTTACGATAAGTCAAAAACCACTTTAATGGCTTATTACAATAGGCTTTACTCTCTTTTCTACTTACATTGAGAATTAAGTGAGGTTAAAATCTATTGAAGTCAATATTATTATACAGTATTTTATGCTTATGTATTTATGTACTTACATATTTATGTACTGGGTTTCTATTTATTTATAATTGCTTCTGTTGTTCTGAACTGTCATAGGCATTGGTATTAGGTATCCTGTGAGCTGCTTTGAGCCCCATTAATGAAAATGTGGGATACAAATAAGGAGACGATGATCAAGATACGTCTGGTGATGAATAACGTGGGTGTTTTCTTACAGCGTACTTGAGATTCGAGGGGGTGGGGTAAGCACCATTTGGTGTTCAGCAGGAGCACGTCTTAAATTGGCCCTAGAGCAGGGCTGTTCAACTTTGAACAGGCCGAGGCCTACTTTTTCCAGCCCAAAGTGCCTGAGGGCTACTGCATTAAAACCTCTACATACAAACTGTATCCATTCTGAGCATATGCTCATAAGTAAAAAAATTTGTAAGCAGAGCAGCGGTTTCCCATAGGAATGCATTGAAAACCAATCAATCCGTTCTGGAGGGAACATTTCGATGTGCCATGGCCCTTGAAGTGCCCTGCTCGGCTGAGACAGTGGGCTGGCAGACCCAGAACTTTGCTGGGGCCATGGTGGTCCTTGGGATGGGGGAGGGAGGGGTGGAGAACTTATCTACTCATTTTTTAAATTGATGGCTGGTGGGCTACTTTTGAACCCTTTGCGGGCTACTGGTAGCCCGCGGTCTACCTCTGTTGCAGGCCTGCCCTAGAGGCATCTTAAGTCTCTTGGTTCTACAGCTTGCCAGTGAGTTTCTTCTCTCTATATCCCAGATGCACAGCTGCCTTCTAATTGTTAGCAAGTTGTTGCTGCTGTTTGCCTCCTCTTCATCTCACCTACTGTACTGCGTAACCTGACCATGTTTTCCCAATGATGTCAAGATCCAACACATATCCTCTAGACCTGCCTTGCAACTTCATTCAATCTCTTATACTGTACTGCCCTTTCCCATGGCACCCCCAATCAACAGAAGTCAAGTAGCAGGAAGGGGAAAAGAATCTTCTGTTTTTAAAAACAGAAGTAGAACAGATGGTGCGAAACACGCTGGGCTGCTATCCAGTGCTGCCAAAATTCAGTTCCTCCTCTTGATTTTCTGGGCATCAGACCTACAAATCAACTGGGATTACTATCCAGCTGCCAATATATAATGTAGGCTGTATCCAGTTGTGGTCACTGCAAAGGAGTCTGCTAGCAAAATAGACAGAGAACCAATTTTCATTTAGTTCACACAGAGAGAGGGGGGAGAGAGAGAGACCAATTTTTAGCCCTCTCATTTACTCTTGAGGGTCCCTGAAATCTCCAGAACAAATTTTGAAAGGGGATTTGCAAGAGACACTAGGACAATGTTGGCAAACCTATGGCGCGGGTGCCAAAGGTGGCATGTGAAGCCCTTTCTGTGGGCACGCAACATTGCCGCCTCACAGTCACTGCACACCACTGTGCTCCATGCAGAGAACTGAGCAAAGGGGAGGCAGTGGTATGTGGGTGCATTCGTAGCCCCAGTTTACTCTCCAGCCATGCCACTTTTGGGATGCCCAGAGCGGCATGGCTGGAGAGTAAACTTGGGCTACAAATGAGCCCACAAGCCGCCACCACTCCCCCTGGCTTTCTTGATGGTGTAGCACCCCCATCTGCCTCTCTGTCAAGGGCAGAGAGGGTGACAGGGACTGAAGAGCAGGTTTTTGAATTTCCCGTGGCCACAACGAGAGTGATGGGGTCACAGGAAATACAAAACCCTGCTCTTCAATCCCTGCTTTCCCGAAGAGTAGCACCAGAAGCATTTATAACCCAGGGTACCACCGTATTCAGGTTAAATTGTCATATTTAGACTTTGCAAAAAATAAGTGGGTTTTGAATCACATTTTGGGCATTCAGTCTCTAAAAGGTTCGCCATCACTGCACTAGGAATTCACTCAAACTGCAACCCCTCCCAATTTCTTCTACGCTGCCTTCTATAAACAGATAAGTATTAAGTGAATCAAGCCCTTAGGCTGCAATCCTGTATGACACCACTGAGTGCCCTGGGGGCTTAGTTCCTGGTAAACCAGTATAGGGCTACACTGTTCTCTGAAAATAGAAAAGACTGTGAGGCAGACTAACTTGCCTTGTGCTATTTTTCCTACATATCACAAAACATAACTCGTTTAATAGTAATTTGGTCTTTTAATGACTGTTAATTCTCAGCTGGGTTGAGACCACACACTATTGTCCCCAAACTATAATTCTTACAAGTTTTCAGTGACACTTCAACATCTTGGCAGATTTTTCTTTCAAAAACAGCTGCTAGCAAAGTGAATAGAAACTGTGGCTCTGTTGAATTGCTGTGGAAAAGAAGGACTGGCAGGTGACCCTTCCTTTAAGGACATCCTGTGCTGACTCTTCCCTCCCCTCAAATGAAAACGCCATGCAAGTGAACTATGTGACTTATTCTTAAAATACAGAAAGATTGCATAGCTTGGATACGCAGTGTGCCCCATTTTGGGTCATTAAAATGTTGATTTACAAAAAAAAAAATCCAACTGTGATCTGAGACAACAAAAACAATAGGATCACAGTGTTTTTCATGATGCTGGAGTGGAATCACAGAAATTCCAATTTAGCAGTTACCCTTGTACATTCATGGGAAATCTGCATCAATACATTTGTGAGGAGGCCGGGGGAGTCGAGAAGGATCACTATTTGACCAAGAACTTTCCTCCTTCAGCAGCTCCTTCATACCTTCAACCCCAGCCTCTGAAGGTCTGAGTGATCTGGGGGTAGGTGCAAGTGTTCTGAACACAAAATACAGCAAGCGCTTTATAATCACCACTCAAGCAAAGCTTCAAAGCCTTGTTCCAGCTACACTTGAGTGATTCTTTAGAGAACAGAGAAATGGATGCACATGTACACTGAAAACATGGGACGAAAAACCCATGAAAAACTTACATGGAGCCAATACAGTACCTAAGATAGAATCACATGTCTTCTTTACATCCAAAAGTTTATGAGCAGCGTTTAGCTAGCATGGGGCCCAAGGATGGATAATGCTTATTAATTCTGGGCCCATTCACCTGGGTCACCAAACATACTTCTCGCAGCCCAAGAACAAGCTGCCTATCCACCCATGTAGAACTGAACGTGTGAATCTGCCTTCAGTGAGTTCACCAAGGGCCTGACAGCTTCGTTTTGAAACATGTAAAGTAATGATGGCAAGAGTGATCCTGAGAATGTCTGGAGTGTCCTGCTCCTGAATAAAGAACCCCACCTACTTATCACAAAGCCAAGATCAGATGGTACAACTGGCCGGTTCCCCATGTCTCGGGTTGCTGTGAATTAATTTGTGCTGCGGTCCAATTCTTGCTACCACCACCACCATTGCTCATTTTCCCTGAACACAGGAGCTGATAAGAAAAAGACAGGGCCTCTGAGCACATTGTTGTAGTAGTAGTTAGTTAGTTAGTTAGTTAGTTAGTTAGTTAGTTAGTTAGTTAGTTAGTTAGTTAGATAGATAGATAGATAGATAGATAGATAGATAGATAGATAGATAGATTTATATACCATCCATCTAGCTACAAGGCCACTCTGGGTGGTTAATTACCTCAGATCTCGGATTTAAGAAAAGGGATTACAAGAGCAGAAGACATAACTCCATAATGGGGATCAGCTCATTACTCTTGGCCTTCAGCTCCCTGAGTCCCCAGCACAACCCTCCCCAAAACACACTTCCTGACAGGTGCATCCACACTGGATCAGGACACAGGTCCACCCACTCAGTAGCTACTCCTGCAACTTGGTCTAATACTCCCTTTCCACCTTGGCCTGCCAAAAGCTGAGCCAGGCTCTGAGGTCAGAAATGAGCTCCCCTACCCCTTCAACACCCAGAGCCTTCCCGCCCCCCGCCCCTTACACACACACACAGGCTGGTGGCTCTCTCCACTAGCCAGTTATTCCCCGCATGAGAAAGAGCCAGCAGCACCCAGGCGACTCTCTTGAAGACGGCGCTTTTGGAAAGTGCAGCGCCAGACATAAAGAAAAGCCAAGCATCTTGGGCTGCTCAGTGCTCTTTCTCTCTCTCTCTCGTGGCCCCTTTCTCTGCCTTGGCCGCTCTGACTGAATGAAAACCAGCAGCCGGCGGCCAATAACAGCAAGGCAGCAACCCTCCGCTGCAAGAAGCAGCAGCATCAAGAAGGGAACAGTTGGACCTCACCGGCTCCATGCATGGCTCCCTCGGCGGCGCCAGGGGCCACCAACCACCTGAAGATCAAGAGGCGCCCGCCGCCCTCCGGGAACTCCACACACATAAGTGGCTCGGCAATTTTGCAAGGCCAGGCCCCCTTGTTCTTTTTTACACCCACCCATGGTCTGCAATCTCCCCCCCCCCCCCGCCCAGCCTTCCCGTTTGGGAGCGTCAGGCTTCCAAGCTTGCAGGCGCCACCTATCCTCCTCCAGCAGCCTTTATCTGAACGAAGCCTTTTCCTCGCCGGGTCTATTGCTGAAAAGAAAGGAAAGATCGGCGGAGTTCGAGCCCGAGAGAGCCGCTTTGCCGGTGCTGCGGATGCAAAGCCATTCAGCGGGACTTCAGAGACCATTGCACTTCCTGCTGCTGCTCAAGGGGCGCCTGCTCGGCACCTCTGAGGTTTTCCCGGCCCCGGGGGATGATGCCTCTTTCCCTGCGTTGTCTGCACAGCATCAGCAACAGGAGCAGGTGACAGAGGCAAGCCGGGCCAGAGGAGGAGGAGGAGGAGCAGCCATTTGCTGCTCGGGAGTTGCAGCAGGGGAAGCCTGGCGCCCTTACCGTGGCATCTTCGCCGGCGTAGTGGCTGATCACACGGAATCCTCCCGGGTGCCGCTTGACCCACTGGGTGATGTTGTACACCTTCCGCTCGATCACCAGCCACTTGTCCTTCGGCAGGTTATGCTTCTGGATCTCCTCCCAAGTGTACGAGAGGATCGGCGCCTCCCGCTCACCGCCGCCGCCGCCGCAGCCCTCGCCTTGTTCCCCGCCTTTCCCCATTGGGCGACCCCGCGGTTTCTTTTGTCCCCCCCCCCGATCGACCCGCGAGATTCTTCTCTGCACCGGGAGGAACCGCCTTTTTGCCGAAGCGCGCTGCACTCCAGCCGGCTTCAATTTGCAGCCTTGGCCGCCGCTCGCTTTGCCTGTGGCTCTGCCTTCCCTCCTTTGTGTGTGCGACTGTGCGAGTGTGTGCGTGTGTGTGGTGCCTCCCTCCTTCCCACCCCCGCGCCTGGCCAGACCTTGCACTCTTCTCCCGGCTCCGTTACGGCTGCTGTGCTCTGAAGTGCCCCCTAGGCTGCGACGCCCGCTCCTTCCTTCCTTCCCTCCCTCCCTCCCTCCCTCGCAGCCTGCCTCTAATAATCCTCTTAGCAGCCGGCGGACCTCCGCCGCTCCATCCTCCGCCGTCAATGACCGAGGAGGAGATTTCCCTCCCCCCAGCGAATCAGCCGAGAGCGCCCACCAATCCGCGCCGCCCCTTGGCCCAAGGGTGAGCTGCCATTGGCTGGCGGGAATCTTTCGAAGATGAAGGCCGGCGGTCCAAGGGTAGAACTTGAAAGCCTCTTCTTCTTTGGGGGGAAAGGCTTGAGCGGGAGACGCTGCTGGGCCGGCTGCCCGGCGCAGTGGTGGTCGGTGGGCGGCGTTCCTTCCTAAGGGGCCGCCGAGGACAACACCTCGTTAGAAGTGTGCCTTTTGTGTGAAATAACGGTCCCTCCTGACTTGGATGGTTCTAGGAGTTGTCTTCCTGGCCGGCTCCTTTGTGATTGTGACGAAGAATTGTCTCATTTCGCTCTAAACTAAAGGGTATCCATGGCCTGCCCATTTTATCGGTTAAACACCCGAAGAATTTGGCAGATACAGAAGTTCACTAGGTTCCCCCAGCTGGACTGCTGAGGCCAGATCCTCCCTCTTGTCTCTGAGGGGCAACAGGCCAAAATCAGGTTGGCACATTTGGCCTGGATGGAGATAGAGAGAGAACGACTGGACTCTGTTCCTTCCTGATAAGATTTTGCATAATCCTAGAAATCAAACGCAGCATTGATGAATTCATTACTTCTCTCTCTCTCTCTCTCTCTCTCTCTCTCTCTCTCACACACACACACACACACACACACACACACACACCAATGACCACTTGGCTGAATTTCTCTTCTGCCCTAGCCACTTTCTTCTGGGCAGGAAGAAGCAAGCCTAAATGGTGCCCACTGCCCCCCATGGTAGTGATGGGTCAGTAGGCAGAGGAGATAAGTGCAGGCAAGGGTTGGCATGGGAACAGGTGTGTCTGGGGGGGGGGCTCAAATAAGAAGAGCAAATTCAAGAGGCCTGTTTTGTCACATCCTGTAGCTCTAAAATAATACAGAAAGTTGTTATATGTTGGTTGCACCCATATACAAATGGGAAACTATCTTCAGAGTACACATTTTCCCCTTTAAACAGCCACCTGTATCAGGGAGGATAAACCAAGGCAAGCATTGGTAGGTCCAGCCCTGGGCAATGATGCAGTTAAGTAATTCTTTACCCAGAACTTTTTCTGGGGGGTCTTTGGATGCAAGTGAATTTGTGTGATTCAAGCTTAAAAGCCTCTTACCCTCAATATTTTATCTCATCCGAATGATCTTTCCATTCACAGCAGAGTTGTTTATTCTCACATGAGAAGGGTCCACTTTGGAGTGGTGGTTTGCTCATGATGAGCAGTTTACCCAGTTGACTCAAGTGCAAGGAGGCAGCAGTGGTGTCAGTGGGAAACACTGGGGTGAAGGTTGGTGAGACAGAAAGGGGGTGATCCCTCTTTTCCCACCTTTCTCTTCAACCTGGGCTCTGCTAGGGCTGTGCTTCCTTGTGGAGGCAGAGCCCAAGGAGTCATTTATAAAAAAATAAAAACAGAAGAGGGGGTTTCCTCTGTCCTCTCTTTTGATGTCACACCCTACCTATTACATCACAGAGTGTCACACCCCACTTATTGCATCCCTTCCCTCCGTTTCGGTGCGAACTAGCCATCTGCAGGGATACACAACAAACTAATTAGGAGTGTGCTGAATCGTGCCAAAAAGTGCCCTAATATTACATAAAGGACACACTAAGTACAACAATTCCCACAAAATATGAAGGGGACAATTTATATTTCAAAGGGAAAACAATTGGTTTCTGTCTGGAAGATCTCTAGTCCCTTAAAGTGCCATCTCCAGTTACAATTACTTCAGATAGTAGCCTGTAGAACAGCTTGGGTAAGTTCCTTTTTGGACTACAACTCCCAGAATCCTGCAGCTAGCTACCAAAAAGGAAAAGAAGAAGAACATTTTCCAGGTCGGATGCCATATCAATGAACCATTGAAGTAATCGCAGTGACTCTAGCAGCCACAGTGAGTAACCCTAAATCTAGGCTGACCAAGACTCTGCTGACTAGACCACTCTTTCTTTTGGCTGCCTGGAATTTGCTCCCTTCAAATATTTGTCTTTGCCTTCCTCACAATCTTTGAGAGGAATTTTCCAGTATTCACAGGAACACAAGCAAACACAAGTCACTTGTGCAAGTATGCTGTGCAAGAGGAGACTAAAGGCTATTCTGGAAGGTCATCTTTATACCCCTTTAAAAGACTACATCATACTGTTGCCCCCTCAGAGGAAGGTGCCCAATGATGAAATTCCTGTGATATTCAGTGTGGCAAACACCTATGTCTGGAAGTATTTTCTCCAATGTATTCTGCAAATGAACAAAATCTTGGTGTTAGAAATTGGACGTGGAACCTTTTCAGACTAGAACTCTCCAGAATCCCTTGGAAGCATTTAGAATTGTAGTGACATAAAGTGACTTTTTATGGCTCTGGCATTTTGGTGTTATGTTGCATTCCCCCCCCCACTAGTTTTTACTCACCTCAGTAATATCAAATATTCAGCATAGAATCCCCAATTGAATCTCAATGATGCAGGGTGCACAGCCCTATCCAGGCACTTTCCGGATGAGTTCTGCTGCAGAGAAGAACATAAATGAATTCATTTGGCTCACAATTTGATGCAAGCATCTCCAATTCACATTTCTAAATGGAAACTTAGCTACTCTTCATGGTTCTTTAAATTCTGCAGAGACATTTTTGCATCAGAATATATGTACACAACACATGTGTGTACATGTGCATAGCATTTGTACTTACATTTCTGCATATGTAGTGGAAGAAATAAGTACAAAAAGGCACATATGCTTTAGTTATAATACCTGTAATTTTAAGAACGAAAAATGTTGGGAAGCCCAGACTGGCGGATTCAAT
Source organism: Phrynocephalus versicolor (assembly GCA_023846285.1). NCBI lineage: Eukaryota > Metazoa > Chordata > Lepidosauria > Squamata > Agamidae > Phrynocephalus > Phrynocephalus versicolor. Next base: position 77,929,593 of record JAHTLZ010000016.1, read on the forward strand.
CATTCCTAACAAAAACTGCACACATTCCCACTTAGAGAGCCATTTAGCATACTAGCTAGCTAAGAGATGATTAGAAAATGGCAACATCTAGGAAGCTGTACCACTTTGGAAAATACTGGTAAGAAATATGTACATGTCTGATTTGGCCTATGCTGTGAAAATGAGATATTTTAAGTGTGTAACAGCAGAAGGGATTTCATTGTGTAGAAGTCATTATAGCCCTTGAAATCCATTCCACACTTAAATTCCACACTCAGTGTATGCATCTATTTAAGGCCCACATACTTCCTCCATGTAATCACAGGCATGTGTGACCCATGAACAGGTACGACTAAGCTTAGTACAGTATTTTTATATGTAGAAGATTCAGGGGTGCTAATGGTACTATATTACACATGAACCAGAGCTCTGAATGGACGCTAAAGGAGCGTAACATGTATTGTTGCTATTGCTGTTTACTATTTCTCTGTCCAAACCGAAGGACATTTAATCCCCAGAAAGCTTTAACAAGTCACTTATTATGTTTTCTTTCTACTCCCATTTTCCACCACAAAAATGTAAATTGAATTTTTGCGTCATTATATTGAATTTTATTGCATTATGGAAAGTGCCTTGGGCATCAGATACATTTTGTTCAGGATACAATATTTCTATAATTAAGAAATGTGTTTCTGCGTATAGTAATATTAGTAGTCTGCCCATTTTACAATATATCTAGCATCAAATAAGTTCCCTCAGGAACAAAGAGCATGCTTTTCTCATTGATGAGGTTTTTTAAATATACAAAATGATATTTCTTGTCGAAAAATTCCCATGTTGAGCCACTGCCCTAAAACAGCTGTTTATTTTTTCCTAGCAAACCAAAAAGTGGCAAGTACATAAGAAACGTTCTTCTATACTAAGACCAAGGATGACTTCAGTTTTCTGCCTCCTACAGCAATTCAACCAGACGACCCAGAAAACCTAAAGCATGGCATAAAAGGAACAGTGTGTAATTCTACCTCCCTCCAACCTCCATGCAAGTGGTATTCACTCGTATGAAGCTCTGAGTATGAACATTCAATTTTAATTCTTACACTTTCTAGCCATCGATAACTTTTGATGGGATTAAATGTTAAAGCTCAAGACAAATCTCACTTGGTATGTTGCTCAAGGTCAGCCTGTGTTGCTCAGAATCAATATGTGAAGACATTTGGATCACTTGGAAAACTTGTATATGATTTTACCAACAAAAAACTTGCCCAATTATGTTTGTTTATGTATTCATCTGCTTAGGTAAGATGAATTAACTTTCTGTATAGTTCAGTGGAGTTAAGAGCTTGTGATCCTATATATATATTTGGACTAGATTTATTTATTTATTGAATTTATTTATATAACCTCCATCTGGCAACAAAGCCACTCTGGGCAGTTTACAACAACCATAACAATCAGAAGGTGTACAAAAAAGGGGAAATAATCAATTTAAACTAGTAAACAGAATCATAATCACATGCAACTCCTCCTCCTCCTCCTCCTCCTCCTCCTCCTCCTCCTCCTCTTCTTCTTCTTCTTCTTCTTCTTCTTCTTCTTCTTCTTCTTCTTCTTCTTCTTCTTCTATCTCTAGCTCCACAGCCAGATACCTAACTCACCAAACTAACCAGCCAGCTGTTATTCAGCATAGCCATGGCTGACATCCTGGAAACTACAGCCAGCAACATCTGGAGAACCACAAGTTGTTGCCCACCCCTCACCTAGGCAGAAATGAAATTGTTTAATTTTAATCATGGGGGGGGGGAGAGAATCTTTCCCCCTACATTTAGATGAAATTTCCAGCTGTTTTCTGTCAGGGTCCAAGGGAGGTCAATGAATGCAAGGACAGTGCAAGAAACGTACATGTTAATAATAATAAACTATGGCATGGCTTAAGGGCCACCCATAGACCACAGAAGACATTGCTGGACGCAGAGGTACAGATCCGGTGTTGTTGTTTCTAGCATCAAATGGCATGCTGCCTAATCCATTGCTCATTATCGTGGATTAAGGGCTTTCTCTCCTTACTCCGTAGCCTTCCATGGTGTGAAAAGCCTATCCTGTTCTTCGGGATGTACAAATGGCTGCCAGATTTGGTGAAAGCTGTGGGATCCAGCCAAAATACCCCTATTGGCTCAGGACAAAACCAATATAGCCTATTCAGTGAAACCCTGTGCTGCAGGGTGCTGCCTTGCCCTGAAGGATTGCTTAGGTATATAAGGTGGGTTGCATCAGAAACCGTTGGGAAAATGACCTGTTTCCTGGCCGCCTCACAGTCAGTAACGTTATCAGTGCCATTATACAACTTATCTTTCTGGCACATTTGGGAAGCATTTGTTCCCCTCTCCAATGTCAAAGCCTTCAGTTTGGCACTCTTCCCCTTCAGCCAGGGAAAAGAATGAGAAGAGAGAGAGAGGATGAATACATATAGTATTTACTTTTCAGGACACTGGCAGTGGCCAATTAGGCAAAAGGCTACACATTGTAGCTGCTGCTTGGGAAATTATTTGGTACCAACGAGAGTGGCTTTCACGAAACAAAAGGCCCTGTGTCTTAGAAAGCAGCCCGGGGAAAGCGTTGGAGGGCTGTGTATGAGGGAGGAAGAAGATGAGAATTACAAACAGAGACAGGAAAGAGGGAAATAATGGCCAAGTGTGGAGGAAGCAACCTATGGAGAGATTGATTGGCTATTCAGCGAATAAGGCTGAGCTTTTCCCAGAAGGATAAATGTTCATCTACATAAGGAAAAGCCAACTGGATCAGACCAAAGAAGTGTGAGGTACAGCTTTCTGTTTGGTTCATCCCTGTGAACAGTTGTACACCTGTGAGAACCCCACAGACAGGATATGTGCCATCGCACTCTCCCACTCTTGTTACTAAGCAACAGGTATCTAAAGAATAGTATAAAGAATACTTATGCTTGTATTACACTACCCTGACTGGTGGGCTTATCTTCATGCTTATCTTTTATTCACCTGCACAGACTGCCTTTTAAAGTTGTCAAAGATGGTTCCCTCTGGTGCCTAAGAATGCCCTTGTTTACCTGTGCAGTGAGAACAAGCACTTGCTTTTATCTGCCCTTAATCTCCTAATATTCAGCCCCATGGGATGGCCGAGATACAGGGAGCTAAAAGGTGGTGTGTTTCAGATTCCTTAAACAGGATTGGGGTGTGTGGGGCTAGCAATTGAGGATCAGATTGGGAGCGAGGGGGCTTGGCACTTCAGCCTCAAGCTCCAAGCCAGTTGCTCCCTCCTCCCATACCTGCTGCCTCCCTCTTACTCATTTCTCTCTTAACAGCCATTGGGTACTCCTGAGTCTCCAGGTCAGTTAGGACTCAAGCCACATAGGAGTCATTTAATGCTGAGAGATAGTTCCCAGTGAGTGGTTTTATGAGGTAAGTTTGGCTTCCCCTCCTCAAAGCCCTGGGTTGCCTTCGTTTTAAGTTTTTAAGCAGTAAACAAACCTTTATAGTGTGTCCTTGAAAGTAGGCTGGCCACATTACAAAGTAAAGAATGAATGTTCATATTCTTTGTGCAAATTCATCCATTTTATCTCACTCTCTTTGTTTTTAAATATTCTCCCCGTAAGTTGCCCATTTCTTTAGCTGTGAGCAAAGCGATAGCACTTTCACCAAGGTGGGTGCCAATATCAGAAAAGCTCAATCGTCTGTAAAGGATTCATGAAGCTGGTAAACATGTTGAGCCACTTGTGGATTTGGGAGCCTTTTGTCATGCTTCAACACTGGAGGGATTGAAGAGAAAGCTAAACAAT
>JAHTLZ010000016.1:77933386-77947969 GCA_023846285.1 Phrynocephalus versicolor
AGATAGATAGATAGATAGATAGATAGATAGATAGATAGATTTGTATTCCTGCATGGAGCAGGGGGTTGGACTAAATAGGCCCCTTCCAACTTCATAATTCTATGACGCAGCCTTTGGGTCCCTTGCAGGTCCAAAGATTCCTATGGGTGGGCGGGCAGCCCCCCATGTCATTACTGCTGTGCTTTGAATTAATTGTAACAACAGTCCAATACATCTGGGCTCCTGCCTCTGCCTTTTGAGTTTGAAACTTCTCTTTCAGCATTTAAACTGCTAAGTAGGAAAACTCACCCTATTGGAATGTTTGTGAGCATTCATGCTAGCTCTAATTAGTATGCCAGCTTTAAGAAAGGGATCAAGCTTGGAACAAAGCACATAGAACATAGTCAGGCTATGGAAGTTATTATAATCAGCCTATGGAACCTATTGCCAGGAGAGGGGGCAATGGTCAACCATGTAGATAGATGGCTTTTACGAGGAATTTGACACAGGTATTAACCAGATGTCTATTAATGACTGTGACAACACCCTGGACGCAGGAGAAATACATATGTAAATGTATGTATGGTATAAAAAGGGTGGAGCCTGGTTTGGGAGTTGGGAGTTGAGAGTTGAGAGTTGAGAGAGCACAGCTCTGTTAGAGTTCAGTCAAGCAGGTTAGGTGTGAGGGCTTTACTATTTACTGTTTATTAAAGGCAGGGAGGCTTGAAGATTTGATTTAATCTATTTTATGTTTAAGGCAACACATACCAACTTCAGTCATTGTTGTATTTATTTATTTTCTCAATAAACATCATTATTATTTTTATATTATACATCTGAGTCTGTCCCAGTACATAAGACGTCGATTTAAAAGGTGGCAGCATTATCAAGAGGATCCTGTGAAGATTAATAACTTGGTTCTTTACACTTCACGTTTTCATCACAATTACACGTCTAAAAGGGAGGTATCCTCACAATGACTACTTGTTATGATTCACAACAGTCATACATTATCTTCAGTGCTAGAGGCAGTTGCTGGGGAACAGTAGCAGGAGATGTCTGTTGGGCCCACATACTGTTTATGGGCTTCCCAGCAACTGGTTAGCTGCTCTAGCAACAGAATACTAGACTATAAAATCCTCTGTTCTGATCCATTGTTGCTCTTTTCACGTCATTATGTTTTTCATTAAAGCCACTGAGCAATTAATCACTTTTCAAGCAAGCAATAAAATTTTGCCACTCAGCCGACACTGCTGTAGAAAAATATTGCTTGCCTTATATTTGAGAGAACTGATATACGACAGTATTTAACATTAGACAATATTCAGTGTTTAAGGCATCACAATATATTTATCAGACTATATTTGATAAATACCCTGCCTAGATCATTAGTATACAGTATAGCCTTTATTGCATTAGAAGATCTCACATCCGAAGCCCTCCCAAAATCAGAATACCAAGGAGTTTTAAACATTCAAACAATGAAATTGAGTTTGAAAACCTTTTTTAAGAATTTGAACTGCAAAATAGAAAAAAAATATTTGGGAATATTCACACCAGCTCTAATTAATATGCCAGATCAACCTCAGCAAGACATAATATGAATAGAGCTGTGGGGGAAATGGCAGGCTCGCGTCTCAGCTTACCTGGTTTCTCATTAGCACCTCTTTCGAGCACTGTGGTAGCCATCTGGCTATCCCTGGTAGCAGGAAGAAAGACCAGAAAGGGAATTAAATGCAAACCAGCGACCAAATGAACTAGCAAACAAAAAACAAGCCATGCTCTGCACATAAAATGTAGTACAGTGGTACCTTGTATAAAGGAATTAATTCATTCCAGAAATTATGTTAAGCAAATTTTCCTTTATACAAATTCCCATAGGAATGCATTGAAAACGGAGTAATCCCATTTTTATGTTGTATGGATTTTCCCCATAGGTGATTATGTTAAGCAAATTTCCCCTCTCCAGAATTTTTTATGTTGTACAGATTTTATGTTATACAAGCTGTTTGTTATACAAGGGTCCACTGTACATTGTTCTTTTCAGAGCAGTTTTAACCTGCTCTTCTAACGAACACACACCCAGCAAAGTGACATTAAAAACAACTCTAACCCTTGACTGCAGGCTAAAAAGTTCAACACAACAGCAAAAGCAGGTGGAAGGGGAGAGGAAATAGGCAGTCTGGGCATGAGCTTTTAAAAGGGATTTTCCCAAGCAAGATTTTTCCCTTGCCTCTGGGTGATGTATGCTAGACAGCTTGTCTCCTCCTTGCCATTATTGTTCCTGGGGTGTATAAGCTGTGGTTACATTGACCCTGGGCCAATGGATGATGAAACTAAAGTCTGCCTCCCACAGACCTCAGTATTTATTTTATTTATTTTAGAGTCTTTTTACCCTGCCGTTCTCCTTGGAAAAAGGACCCAAGGCGGCTTACAGTAATGAGGGACAATATACAGTCCAGTCCAATACAATTAAGACATGTTCAAGTATTGAGAACAGGGAACTGAGGGGCATCTTACTTACATCATTAAAAGACAACATTACAATTAAAGCTACAAGAGAACGTGAGCAGTTAAAAAGATAGTAAAATCCCATGTGAAAGTTATGTGTGATCAGGCAATGATCAGAGCAATGGACCCAAGGCATGGAAGGTGGAGGGAAGCCTCTGCAACCCTTCCTTCTCTGGCTGATTGGTCAGAGCTCTGTTATAGGATGCTGTAAGGAAACAATAAAACCCAGAACCCTGTTACTGAAGACAAGAGCAAACAGATGGGTAACATTTCTGATTCTTGTTGGTTCGGTAGTATGAACCAGGTGATAATTATCTGAGAGAGGACAACCTAGCTTCTGTACCCAATTGCAATGGGGGGTGGGTGGGATCATGATAATTGAACCGGGTAGTGTTTTAGAGCAGAAAATGCAGAAACCTCATTTTTCAAGGGACGAATGTTTCAAAAGCCAGGTACAATCCACACCAGCTCGAGGATAAATGGGATTTAAAAGAGCTTCTCAATTGTAGATAGAGCACATAAGAAACACTATGGTGGCAAAATGCAAACAAAAAGACTGGGCTGAACATGCAGATGCAATGCCATTACGGGAACAAACAGGCTCTTGATTATACAGTATTATGCAAAGAAGCCGTTGGCTTGGCAACTGTTGTACCAAACAAGGCGCCATTGGGCTTCTTTACAACTAAGCATGGAAAACAAAAGAACAGAAACATTCTCTGTGTGTTTCCTCTATTGATGGCAAACATCTGTGAAGTGGCTGCTTGACACTGGGGGAAATGCAGTGAGAATAGACTTCTGAGTCTTCAAAGAGCCAGATGCTGGTAAGAAGTCATGACAGAGGGCAGCCTCTAGGAATTTTTGCAGAGCTAAAGGGCAGAGGCTGGTGTGGCAAAATGCTAATGATTTGGTGACTCAGCTCTTCTGTTCTGTATATTCCATTGATACAAACAGGCCTACTCTAGTTGCGACTTATTACCAGGTTTCAGTGAATGTGTACAAAATCCTAATTCATTCAGAAGAAAGGCTAAACAGGTAACTACAGTAGGGTCCCTGTATCCACTGATTCATTAACCACTGATTCAGTTATCCTCAGTTAACGGAGGAAAATTTAAATAAATAATTCAGCAGCTGCACAGCAAGCTACTGTCACAAACAGCAGCTGTAAAGCAAGCTACTGTCACAAGACAGCAGTGGGTTTTGGTGTTCTCCCTTATCCATGGTTTTCATTATTCACGGGGACTAGAACCAATCCCCAGTGGATACCAGGGTCCTACTGTACTGTGAAAATGGGTGTGGATGTAAGACAGACATCTTCACATTGTTCACTGATCACATTGCAGTCTCCAGTTTAAATTAGTCTAGCTCTTTTAGCTTCCAATGTGGAGTTCTCCCCAATCTTGCTGGGGGCTCTAACTTTTTCAAAACTGGAGCAAGCTTGTTTTACTCTCCATGTTGCCTATTAGCTTGGTTTTATTTTATGATTTATCATCAGGAGTTGCCCCATCTGCTCAGTTCTGGAACTATGTTGAACTGAACGTATGGAGGGAAAGATTTACAAATTTCCTTCAATTTGTTATCTGACCCTCAGTTCAATGGAACTTGTGTTCTAAGAAGTGTACTGTATTTAGGACTGCAAACTCAAGGCTTTAAGATGATATTTAACAGCAAGCCTTCTGATATGTCAGGGAAAGCAACACATTGCTGTGCTGTATTCTCTACTCAATCCATCTAAAATTAAGGATGGACAATAGCTTCATAGCCTCCTTTTTGTTTGGGTTAACTAAATTTATTTATTTATATAACACTCCATCTAGTGGCATTGCCACTACTCTGGGTGATTTCCAACAATAAAAGACACAAAGAACATAACTACATACCACCCAACCCACAATATAAAATATAATACAAAAGAAAGCAATAAAGCTGAAAGTCTAGGATGGCGGCAATGGAAAATATTATCTAATTTTTGCACATCAGGAAAGAATGAACATTTTTTAAGGGGAGGAAAAATTAATTTGTTTTGGCCCTGAACATTAAGTATGTTGAAATCATAGATGCTGAATTTGTCAGCTCTGATATGTGGAAAATTCTCAAATCTTTAAACATTTATTTGGCAACCAAGTACAAATTACTCCTTTTGATGTGCAGCTATGGAATTTGACTGGTGCAAGTAGGGGAAATTTTCCTTCTAGCTTTTTTTTTAAAGTCTTGACCAGGTGGCAAAATCCTGAGATATAAAAAGAAAACCTGAATGTGGGTTAAATAGAAAATGACAGGCTTTCCCATCCCTATTAAAAGCACGAGAGAGACAAATACTATTGATTTCAGTAAGATATATTTATGCATGCGTTGAAATCTTGCTCAATGAAATAAATGGGAACTAAGATGTGGGAACCTTTCTTCAGAGTATATTTTTCGGGGAAGCTTCAGTGACATGCACACACTCTTGGCATTGCCAACATGGCATATCTGGGAAGGAAGTGACCTTCTATTTTCCCTGACCTTTTGCTTTGAGGCAGGGCCAAAGGGCTAAAATGCACCTGCATCCTATTAGAACCAATGTTTTCATAAATGCTCCAGTGTGTGCTTGTCAGCAAATAGATAAGAGAATAAAAGGAAGGCTTCTAAGATGAACACATCAGTCCTTTTGTCTGCGTGTCTATTCTCAGTTGGCTGAAAAAAACGACATCTCTCTCTTTCTGTGTCCTTTTCCTGCAATCAAGGTCAGTTTGGCTTCCAAACTATTCCAGCAGACTCCCACACAGAGATATGATTAATTTTGGAAAATGTCTAATGCAGCTACACTCAACCTTGAACTTCAGATGTGTTAGACTTTGTCTCCCATAATTAGAGATATGCACAAACTGTTGGGTCGGCAGTTCATGACTTTCAAGTGAACATGTGTTTTGCTTTCTCTGGCTGGAGCCCACTCTGAGGCAGCACCTCACCTTTCCTGGCAATTCATGCTCACCTCTACTTATGATCCTCTAAGGCAGTGCTTGTTAACCTTGGGTCTCTAGGCATTAACCCTAGTCAACACAGCTAGTAGTGAAGATGTCTGGGAATTTTAATCCAAGAACATATGGGGAGCTGTTGCTCTGAATAATGTGATTTGCAATGGCATGTGGTAGTTTATATGCTTTAATATACATAGGAAGTTCTTGACAAGGAAGCTTAGAGAAGGTTGACAAGGGAAGGTTATGAAGAAGCCAGTTGGATTATTGTGATCCAGATGTTTTGCAAGAAGAACACTTTAGTGAATGGCTTGTTCTGGTTTGTTTTTATCAACTCTTTTTCACCGGAGATCAACTCATTCTAAATTTAGAGAGCCACTCAGAACTGGACATGAACTTGTAGTCTGTATATAAGAATAGCTGCTTTTTTCCTCCTTTTGCTCTGCAGTTTTCCAAATAATTAACTCATTCTTGCTTTTGTAAGAGCATTATGTGTATTAAATGTGAAATAAATAATCTGCTTTTATATGAAGTCTGACACTCAACGTTGCTTACTAATGAGCGTTTGGAAATCTTAAATTTTTGGCTTTGGCTTTAGAGCTTTTTGTTGGCCATTAGTCTGCTACAAGAGCTGTTTGATAACAGCTGTGAAGCAACAACTATCCACGTATCTTCAGATGAGTAGTAGGATCTTTTTCCGTGTTATGCTGACTTTGAAAATTTCTAATGGTATTGGTGGGATAGTCCCACAATCAGATGCTGTGCTGCTCACATAACGTTTCTGTAGTTTGGACGTGGCTTGGACGTAGTTACTTCTACGGGACTCAGCAAGCTGCTCAGAGCCTCCATCTCTCCTCAGAGGATGTTTGGTCCTGCAAATATTTCAGCTGCCCATACTCTCCCAAAGGTATAGCTGGGCAAGTTAAATGACCATCTATTTCAGGCCAGGCTGTCAAACCTCTTCCTATTGCTCTGCACAGCTGGGAGTGGCCCCTGTAATGCCCAGGAGACCATCCAAGGACTACAGCTGGGCCACAAGGACCCTGGGAGTCTGAAACCTCCCCTTATAGGTCACTGGTGACTTAATGCCACTTGGGGGAATGGCACATGTCCCTCCCCTCCCCTCATAGGGTGGGACTTCCATCCAGGGTCAAGGGTTGGTTTTAGGGATGGGGGAGGAGACCATCTCTCACTGTGACAGATGCTGAATGATCCTACAACTCAAATTTGCCAAGTTAAACAAAGATTTCAGGTTATTTAATTCCAAGAACAGTTTGCTTTGCCATTGTGACCTGCTCACCTCATTCTCTGGGAATCTCTCATGAAGTAACTTTTCAGCAGCTACTCCCATTCTCTCCATGTAAATAGATGTTTACATTTTGCAGCTGGCTGGCTGGATCAGCAAAGTAGGGGTCTGCCTACAGAGCCAGAATTTGGAACTTTGACTGCCCACTGTGCTTCCTACAAAAAGTCAGCCTGTGTGGCCTTGGGCAAGCTGCGCAGTCCCAGGGTGCCCCCAGTAGAAGGGAAAGGCAAACCAGTGCGGAGTATTCTTTACCTAGGAAACCCTGGAAAGGGTCACCCTAAGTCCAAATTGACTTGACAGCATGCCATTTTTATTATTATTAAATACTGTAGCTATTTGGCCCATTTTAATGTTTTATTTTCTCCTGCAGATGTGCTAGTGCTTCCGTACCTGTGAGGATTTGCTTATGCACCATCAGGAGGTAGAACTGATGGGCCATGTTCTTCTTACTTGCAGTTTTTAAGAGTTCATCAGTCCAAAGTTGTTCCTTGGCCATGTCACCAAGCAGATTCTATGTAAGATTTCTGGAGTTAGACTAAAATCCAGCAGTAGTGCTAGCTGGGGCTCAATTTCTAGATTTAGCAATAATATCTATAGAAGGCAAACTGATGGTACCAGTAAAAAGTTTCCAGGGGCTGTATTACAGTTCTTCCACATATGTATGATTGTTTGTACTCAATCTAGTCTGTTGCCAATAATAAACCATATTTTGTTTAAAATCTTGACCATGGTAAGTAATTGATTCCATCCCCAAACAAAATAAGCTGTACATCCCCCCCTTGCAGGTTTCCAGTTCAAAAGCCCATTTGTTTGGTACATTTTAATCCTCTGCAGAATTCCAGAACAGTTGATTTGTGGCCTGCCTTATTTTTCTCCTGTTTCAACTTTTTAAATGATGTTTGCAGTTATAGTGGGTGTGGCTTCTTGAGGCTAGCAGGTTCCTGGCATTGTATTTCTTCTCTGCTTTCTGAAGTAATAACATTAGCTATTTTATTTACTTTCCAATAATGTGGAAGCACAGAGTTACTTTAAAATAAAAATCATAGTTTTCATGGCATCTACTTTTCTGGACCTTGTTCCAGTAAGAGAAGAGAGCAATGAACACACAAACCAGGTGACAGAACCAGTCCTAAGATAAGTAGACTTCTGAAGTGTCGATTGCATACCAACTGAAGACAGTAGACAATTAGCTGTTGTAGATTGTCTCCTGGTTGTTACACATTAGATCTGTTGTCTCGAAATGGTAAAGCAATGAGTTCAAGAAAGAGTTGGTTGTGCTGAAATCAGAGTTTCGCCAAAGAGATCAGGTTTCTTATCTATACACGAGACGGTAGCGGAAACCAGTATTCCAAAATGCATCGTGTGTGCTTTAAAAGACACCCCCCCCCCCAAAAAAAAACCCTTCTGGTCTTCATTTAAGCCTCCAGATGTTCACTGGACGGAATCAGACAGCCTCCCTCTTAAATCCGCCTTTGTGATTCCCTCGCACCCAACACACACACACACACACACACACACGCGCGCGCGCTCGCCTTAAGAGAGCCCAGGGACGGTGAAATTGTTCTGACATCTTGGGCGTCGCTACGTTTGAAGGCGCGCCTTATGTCCGCCCTTTTACATCTTTTGTGTCGAGAGTTTCCTCCCGAAAATTGCTCGATATGGGGAAATGTCTTTTGCTTGCCCGGTTTCGTATTTTTCTGAGGCACGCGACCTTTTTCGGAAATGGCTGGGGTGGGGAGTGGAAGGGAGAGGAGGGAGGGACGACAACAAAGCCAAAAAAAGCGGCCACGCCGGACCTGAAGGCTTGAGAGACGGCGATCATCGTGGATCCTCCGCCTTCCCACCCAGCCGCCAGCGCCCAACGTGAGCCCGCCGTTTTATGAAACGTTTTGGCAAAGGCAAAAGGCTCGCCCACAGGCGGCCGCGGTGGGGAGAACCATCAGCGCCGCAGCCAATCAGAAAAGCGTCCTAGGGGAAAATGCCGGGTCCATGTCGGGAGACCCGCGTAGCCAATACGGGCGGAGTTGGGGGGTGGGTGGGTTGGTGGGAGCGGGGCCGGATTTTATTCTTACAAAGCAGGAGATCCTCTTTTCTCTCTCTTCCCCCCCACCTCGCACCACCCAGGAACGCGATTGCCCAATTGGCTTTCAGAGGGGCGGAGCTCTCCGCCCGAACGGGGCCAATGAGGGGTTGCGGGAGGCGTGGCGCCAGCCCAAGGGTTCGGCCCGTGGGACGCTGAATCCGGCTCGCCAGCGGTGCGGGTGGGGGGGTGTGCAGGCTCCAGGGGCGGATTCGCGGTCGAGGCTCCGTCGCAGGGAGGGGGCGCGCTGACAGTCGCCACCAGCGCCGCCGCCGCCGCTGCTGCTGCTGCTGCTGGAGATGGCCGAGCCGGCTCTCTTGGCGAGCGGGGCGCCCCCGGCTCCTCCGCGCAGCTTCACTTGGGACGAGATCAAGCCCCGCTCAGGCCGGGCGCCGGAGCGGTGGCTGGTGATCGACCGGAAGGTCTACGACATCACCCAGTTCCACAAGCGGCACCCGGGGGGATCCCGCGTGATCAGCCACTACGCCGGGCAGGACGCCACGGTGAGCGAGGAGGAGGACGAGGAGGAAGGAGGGAGAGACCACTGAGGATGATGGTGGTGGTGGTGGTGGTGATGAAAGGGAAAGGGCGAGCGGGCGGGCGGGCATTAAAAAGGGAGGGCTGGGCCGGGGTCCACCGAGCCTCATCCTGCTGGGCGAAAGGGCGCTGGCTCTGCGGAGAGCCTTTGCCAGGCAGGGGGCTTAGCGGGCGCTGTGTCCAGAACAAGATTCGGGGGGTTGGGGGGGCAGCATCTGATCTGGAGCCTCAGGAGAGTTCCTTCGGTCTGTTGTTCAGCTTGTAGCACATTGGCTTTTGAACCGCAAGGAAGCTCCTGGTGGTTAACCCTCCGCTACATCTGAAGGTCCCGCACTTGAGGTCCATGGAGTGCCATAACCGCCCAAAGGTTTCCTTCCAGAAAGGGAAGACTTGAGACCTACTGGGTCATCATAGGTTAGGGAGTCGTATTTAAAACAGAGCCTACTTCATGTCCTGGAGACGTGCAACAATTGCTTGGAGCTGATGGAGAGATGAAAGGGGGAAAAACAGCATTCTGTGCATGTTTAGGAACACTGGCTCAGTTCTAGTGAGCATTGCCTAAAGCCAGACTCTCAGACTATCTGCCTTTCTAGCTGCAAGAATGTGTTGTAGGCCTGGGATATTTTCTGGAAGAATAGTTTCTGAAGACTGTTTGGGCAGCTTACCTAGTCCTATGTCATCTTAAAGATAGAATCAGCTTTCCTGGGCTAGAGTACATCCTATCAGGTGGGCTCTGCTATGAAAGTGTGTGTCACACCATTCTAGCTCAAGAGTCTTCAGTGTTTCTAGACAGGTGCCATGGCCTAAACCGTAAAAGGGTGTGCATGAGCATCTGTACCCAATATGTTCTAAAATGGCCTTCTTTTGTTGGAAAGCTGAGCGGAAAGCCAGTTTCTGCCTCAAAGATGAAATTTCCAGAACCTGGTTCGTTGTTGCCTGAATGCCACTGTAAATTACGGATGGTTGAGCAGGCCGAGATAGGTGGCAGGGTTTGTCACAATGTTCACCCCAGTCCCAGAACCCTCTGTAATTCAGGAAGCCCCAAAGTGTTAAAGCTTTCCACAGTGTTGCAGTGTTTTCATTCCAGCACTCTTACTGGCTGTGAGAAGAGGATTAGAGTATAATGAAGGCATCCCTCCCTCTGTTCATTGTTCCTAAAGCCACCACAGAAGGGAGCATCAAGCAGGACACAGCAGTAACTCTTTGCAAACATAAAATAAAAATTGGGGTTGGATTAGGGGAGCCACCACCTCTATAAATCCTGTATGGAGCAGAGTGGATCCTTTGCTAAAGGGCATGAAATCAACCCCACAGGCCTTGACTAGAATAGAAAACAGGAACTTGGTCTACCTCGGGGCTTGTTCCTTTTCCACGGAGTTCAACCTCTTCAGATCCCTAATTCTATATCAACGTGTAACAACACATAATTAATGATCTGTAACTAAAATATTTATGCATTCTTTTCTGTTTTATTCCATCTTCACTTTGCTATCCTTCTGCTTCCATTGCATTGAGATCTAGATTGTGAGCCTCCAGGGGCAGAGAACCTCTCTCTTTCTTTTCCAGAGGGTAGACTGACCGTTTGCCAGGGCTCCAAGCTGCAAAGGGCTGCTGGTTCTATCAGTATTGCCGTCGGGTGTGCAATATGAGATACATCCTTAGACAGGAGTGCAGAAGATAGATCTCTGTGTGATTTGCAGTAGATCTGTGAAGATTCTTGCCCAATAATTCTCCTTGAATAGCGGTAACATAATGAGTTGCCTTGTACTGTTCAGTCATCCTGCTGAGATGGTAAAAACCCCATTTAACCAGATAAGATATTTTGAGCTAAACAGCCGTGGCTTCCACTCAGTTTCTCTGTGCTCTAAAGTCTAAACAAACAGCAAGGCTCAGAAATCCCCAGTACAAAAGGCATAGCATCTTCCCCAGGTTCTGGCAGGTGGATCTGAGAGTTCTCTTAAAAATCAAAATAAATTCCACACACTCAAAGTTCTGCCTACCTTTTCCCTACCAGAGTTTTCAGTGGCAGGTCTGCTTCTTCCAGGTTGTGGGGATGGGTGCAGAGCATCATCATATTTGGTATCAGTACTATATTCCTTTGTAACAGCCATGCACGGTGAAGACAGCATGCAATAGATGATTGTAACAGTAATTCAAAAAAAGGGGGGGCTAGAAACGGTGCCAAAATAATGGGTACCCCTTCAGTAGAAACTGATTGCATTATACACTACATTGTTTTCTTGCTACTTCACCATATCTTGGAAGTTTACTGTTTTGTCAAAAGCTGAGAAGAGATCCACATCCCGTTTTTGTAAATCCTGGACTTCCATGGAAATAAGCTCCACCCTATTTCTTGTTCTGGATAAAAAACATGAATGGAAAAAAAAACCTCGGTGGTTCATTTATTTTTACTTTTATAGCAGAACAGCAAAGAATTCTTGGAGATGTTTGGAGTTAAGAGAAAGACTTTTTTTGAACAAATTCCGAGAATGTTGAAAACAGAAATTGGAAATGTCCTCCCCACCCCACCCCCCGGCTTTCCCCCTCCAACATTCTCAGAAGATGATGGGCAGAACAGCCACTTAACCATGCTGGCTTTCGTGTTCTGGTAGTCCCAGATATCAAGAGATGTAATCTGATGGTTCTTAGTTGTTGCCACTCTAGTTATTTTGTCTCACACTCCAGAAGCGAAGCAAAAGGGTCTTTTTTCCAGAAGAAGAAAAAGCTTCCTTGCATAGAGGTCTGTGGGCCTTGAGGCAACAGGTTGTCAGGGTGTAGCAGGGACCTTGACAATACAGAGGCCTACAAGTGTACACCTGTGTAGCTGAAGGCCCCACTTAACACTGTGCTTTCTCCTCTCTCCGCTGTATATTCAGCTAAGGGTGTTTTTTTCTAAATGAGGCACTGAGCTCATAAATTAGAGGCACGTGTGGTCTCCAGGGACAGTATTACTGTCTGCGTGCAAACTAGAGTGAATATTGGTGGAGAGATAAATAATTAATGCTATGCAGATGATCTCATATTGTTGACAGAAAGCAGCAGTAAGTTGACACAACTGTGAAGGTTAAAGAAACAAAAAGCAGCATTACAGTCGGCTGGTAAGAGGACCAAAAAAAAAAAAGGTGCCAAAGAGTTATGTAACTTTAGTGGTGAGGATGAAGAGCTCAAATTGTTAAGGATTTTCTATCCCGTGGTTCTGTGATCAGTCAGATTGTGGATGACGATTAAGAAATCAGAAGACTAAAGCTTGGAAGGGCCGCTCTGGAGGAACTAAAAGAGGCCCTTAAGTGAAAGGAAGTGTCAATGGAGACCAAGGCCAAGATCTATATAGTATCCTTGATTAACCTATAAGGTGGCAAAATCTGCATAGTAAAGAAAGGCGATAGGGGAAAAAATGATTTGTTTAAAATATAGCGTTTAAAGAAAGCCTCATGGATTCCACAAACTGAAAGGAGGATAAATAAATGAGTTCTTGATAAAGTTAACCCTTAACTCACTGGGTGGACAAATGACTAAACTGAGGCTAGCTTTGATCACGTCATGACTCTCCCATTGAGATAAGACTCCCTTAAAGAGACAGGAATGTTCAGGAAGTGGACCATGAGATGGAATGACCCCGTAACTTAAATCATGGCCCTTTCATTTGCAAGAACTGAGCATTGCTGGTAATGAAAGGACCTTTTGGGAATCCTTCATTCATAGGGTAGCTATAAATGAAAAGTATCTTGATGGCACCTAACAACAACAGTGTGAGATATCAGATCAAAATGTTGAGTGTTCTTGGGTTTCTCATGGAAAGCTATATAGAAGAGCAAGTACTGTAATGTGTTTTATATGGGTTTCTATTCAGGGAAGTGTGTTGGTAGATTGGTTGAGATAAGAAACACTGAACACCAGTTCCCTCAGTCCCCATGCAGTAAGGGGATGGGAGTTGTAGTCCATCAACATCTGGAGGACCACCTCCCCCCAGTCTTAAGCCAAGCATTTATCTGGAGAACCAGTTTGGTTACCATTTATTTATATGTCTGGAACTTTGCCTCGTGGTCAGATGCATGTCGGCTGGCAAGCGGTCTGAACCATTTCCTCATGAATATTTATTCATGAAGAAGGGAATAGTAAACCACTTCAGTGCATTCTCTACCTGGAAAACTCCGGAAAGGGTCACCAGGAAATCAGAGTTGACTTAATGGCATGCAGTGATTGTTATTATTAGAAAGACTCATGGCGTAGTACAGTATGCAAAAACAGCAATATGGATCTGTATGGAATCGTTTGTTAAGCACGTAGTACTCTACAGATTTTTTTTTAAAAAAAGATATGTGTGGCCCTGGGCATCATGGTTGCATGAACTGGCTCCGTTCCTAATGGATCCAGATATTTGAAAAACCTAATTTCAAAGTCTTGAGGGTAGACTGAAACTATAGCATTTGCTTGTGTCATCTAAAGTGAGGCTGAAGAATTTTAGAAAGCAAAAATTCTGCGAAGGACTGGACTCCCACCTCTGTTTTTCTCCCCCTTCTTTTTAAGCACTGAGGGTTTTTGTTAGTTTTTTGTTTTGTTTTTTGGCAAATGTAAAAAAAGCAGCCCGTGGGGGCTCCTGAGTTGCCTGGCTAAGTACTGGGATTCCAAAAGTTGCTTTACAATCTCCCCTCAATGCCTCCCCGCCCCCGCCTTGCATCACTGCCAGGTTTTACAACTACTGTTGTAATGATTGGTTGAAACTTGTGGTACCACCACCTAGAGCTCAGCCTCTGAACCACCCACTTTTCCCTTTCAATCAGAAGACTGATGGGGGTAAATGTCACTCTTCTCTCCCTCCCCTCCCCATCAGCCTCTCCTATCCAGATAAGTTTCAGCTCCCCCTCTCGCTCTATAGGAGGAAAAGCATTTTTGTGTGTGTACCATTTCTTGGCTGCAGACTGGTTCAGTGACTGACACCCTCCAAAAGCAAGCGTGTGTGGGTTAGCATGACCCACGAGGTCTCTGAAATGAAAGTGGAAGCACTTGGGCACACAGTGTTATTGGTTTCTATTTTTATTTATTATTTTTTTTAAGAAAGGGAACACGTTGCTGTTACAAGTATGTCCATGGCGTGGGCAAGCTGTCAGACAAGGGAAAATGGATTTCTTCTCAATGTGGCAGCAATTAGATTGGACATGCAGAATGATAATAATAATAATAATAATAATAATAATAATAATAATAATAATAAT
>JAHTLZ010000016.1:77948109-77961243 GCA_023846285.1 Phrynocephalus versicolor
CACAGCTAACTACGCTGGATTTTGTAATACAAATTATTATTTTTATAATCTGGCATAGTCAGCTGTGATGATGATGATGATGATGATGATATTATTATCATCATCATCATTATCATCATTATTATTATTCCACAGTAGACAAGATAACTACACTGGATTTTGTATTACATATCACTAGTCAAGCGCTTCCCAAGTGTTTAGGACTACATGATGTATCGGCGAATTATACAAGCAGATCCCTGTAAGGCGGCTTTCTGCAGCTGACTGATGGTGACTTTGTCAACTCCAGTTTCTTGTAAATCATCATCATCATCATCATTGTCATCAACATGGACATGCAGAATTATTATTATTATTATTATTATTATTATTATTATTATTATTATTATTATTATTATTATTATTATTAAAGGACATGACTCTTAACACATTTGCCTGGAAACTGAAAGAGAAGCCTTTTAAAATGTCTGACCTTAGAAAGTGTTTTGGCATTGCCCCCATGAAGAAGCTGTGGAGTCCCTCAGTGGTTCATCCCTCTGGACCACATTTTTAGTCTCGCCTGCAACACTGACCTGTAGAATTGTATCTATTTGGGATGGCTTTTCATTCCTATTTTAACTTGGGTTGAATGAGGATCTGTTCTGAGTCACTGATAGCAGACTGGGTGAGGCATTCAAACCCCACTTTTCTGGGCGGTGCCATCTCAAGGCATTTTGCTGTATGATTGAAGGCGCCCTCTGCGCCCCTCCCCCCCACACACACACATACCAAGCCAGCCAGGTGGCTGGTTTGGGATCTTATTTTGACACAGGCAGTGGGCTGAGCAGGCTGTCTTAGAGGGCAGGCCATTGAGCACAATCATTTCTGCCCCATTGTTTGTTGCTGCTTGTTCCCCAACCTGAACCTCTACTGCTTGAGGTGGGACACCACCGCGCTTAATGCCCCTGTTAGCAATCTGTCTTTTGTTCAGTTTCTCAACACTTTCCAAAGGCTGCACCATGTAGAGCATGTTATAGTAATCCAGCTGAAATATAACTAAGGCCTGCGTTACGGCAGCCAGATTAGACCTCTCAAGAAACAGGCCCAGTTGGTGCAGTGGTTTTAACTGTGCAAAGGCATTCCTGGCCACTGCTGAAACATGGGGACCCAGGAACAGCCCCCAGGCTGCATGCCTCTGTTTTCAGAGGGAGCGTAATCTCATCTAGCACAGAATGCAGCCCTATTTCTTGATCTGCTTTTTAATTGACCAGGAGCATCTTTGAGCCTTTTCTCACGACCCGTAAGATCCACTGGCCACTTAAATTCAGACCAGAGATCTTAGGGGTTTGTCGCTGTTCCTGCGTTCCCACCCCCTCCGCACTCCTGGCTGCTGGCTTAGTGAGGGGAGGGAGAAAAAAAGGAAGATAAGAATGCCGCTCACCTCTGTTCTGCCGTCCCGGCACTCCATTCAGATCTCTTAAAGGGGTGGGGGGCAAAAAAAGAACAAACAGAAGCAAGGAGAGCCCGGCAGTCACTACGTTATATCCGCATCAGGAATTTTCACCTCCGGAGAGCAGGTACCTGAAAAGTGCGCTGGGACGTGCTTAGGTGGGCGTGGTCGCACTTAATTATCTGTAAACTCCGGAGCTGGTGGGGAAACAATTTTAAGCTCTGGAGCTGGGAGCCATTTGCGGCGGAGTTTAGGGGTTGTGTACAAATAATCTTTGTCTTGTCTGGATTAACTGTCAGTTTATTCTTCTTCATCACGTCCATTATTGTCACCACACACTGATCTAAACAAGGAATAGCTTCCTTGGATTTAAATGGAAAGCAGAGAGTTGAGCGTCACCCGCATCCTGGTGACATTGTACCCCCAAAGTCTAGATAAACCAATCCCTTGCGGTTTCATGTTGATGTTAAATAGACTATTGGAACAAAACAGAATCCTGAGAGACACCACAGGCAAATGGCTGGGGTGTCAAACAGGACCCCCCCCAAGCACCACTCTTATTAGTTCTATCCAGAAAGCATCAGAGCCATCATAAAACAGTGCCTCCAAATCCCTTCTCAGAGAGACAGCCCAGAAGGTTAGCATGGTCAACGTCAGCAAAAGCTTCTGACAGATCCAGGATGACCTGCAGGGATGTATTTCTATCCAGTTCCTGGCATAGTTCATCCACCAAAGTGACCAAAGCAATCCCCATCCCATAACCAGGCCTGCAGACAGATTGGAAATGAATAATTCATCTCATTCCGGGTCCCTTGGAGCTGGGAAACCACAACCCAATCCAGCACCTTGACCAAGAATGAAATATTAGAGACTTGGCTGATAGCTATTAGATATTAGATAGATATTCAGTACTACGGGGTCCAAGGAGGTTCCCCACCACCGCCCGTAATAGTCTCTCTGATGCTTCCTTTAAGCAAGCAAGGATTCTACCCTGCTGCAAGGAGACATTACCCCTTGGACCCACTGGGTCATTTCCTCTCTGGCAGCTTTTATCAGCCAGGAAGGCCAAGGGTCTAGCAGACAAGTGGTGGCCTTCACCTCTCCAAGGATCCTGTCCACATCATCAGGCTACAAAATCTGAAACTTATCCATCAACACCGGACAAGCAGGAGCCATAGTTAGATCCACAGGAGCTTTATTATCTACATAGCATCCAAATTGGAGCAGATCTGAGTGATTTTGCCTGCAAAGCAGACGGTTGCAGTGTGCAGTAGCTAGTAATTTGCCTAAAGGTAAACCGACTATCAGAACACAAACAAATTTGTGCCTTCTATAACACAGGAGCCAGATGGGAATATCTTGGATGCAGAATGTCCAGATGGGTCTAGTCCTGCGTCCCTTTGTTGTAGATAGAACATAATTGTTTGGCCCTGCCAGCTTCTCAGTACAGTAACAATATCAAGTGTTTAGAAGACCTAAATGCCAATTCACAGAGGAAATCTGTTCTTCTTAAAGACTTAACACATTGCAGCTTATGCTTTCTTAGGCTAGTGTTCACTTCATCAGACGCCTGAATTGCTATCCATGTCTATAGGTATTAGGTGGAATTGTAGTTGGGATGAATTACAATTACATACCATGACAGCAAGGAACAGAAAGGAACAGCAACTACTGTATTTGCAAAACCATTTGGATGGTAACATGAGTGCTGTAACGTTGTTGAACTAATAACTAACAGCTGCAATCCAGTACTAAGATGTAGTTATAGTAAGCCCATTGGGTCAGTGAAGATTGTATCAGTGGGGAGTTTGCAAATCAGCTCTTCCTTCAATTCCATTGATTTTTCAAATGGCCTCTTCTAGTTACAACGAACTACTCTGAGTGACAGAAATTCTGTGATCCTGATTCAAGTGATGGGGATAAGATTGAACCTCTTGATAAATCGCTATGTTTTAATGTCAGCTTTCACTTTTTCAGACATAAGAGTGGGACTTCATGACGAGTATTGATCACATTTATGTATTAATTAGACCATTGTTGGAAGAGACTGTATTGTTTACTGTTTTTTTTTCCTGGGTACAGGTAGTTGATAGTGTAGCATTTCACGCCTGACAACAACTTTTAAGATAAACTGTGACTCCAGTGGTTTCCTCTTTAATGAGGTCCCTTTGTTCTAGGGGATAAGGCAAAGTCAGGGAGAATGGGCAGAGGAAAACACCAATCCCGTGTGTCCACAGCTGCATCTAGTGGTCAGAAGGAACAAGTGCAATTCAAGAATTAGCTTGAATATTGCATACAATGATCCCCCGCCTATCGCTGGGGTTAGGGACCTGACCTGACCCGCGATAATTGAAAATCCACAATATCCGGATGCAGGTCGAGTCAGGCCTGGGGGAGCCTAGCTGGGGGCTCTTGTACTTTCCGGTAAACTGGAAATAATTTCGGAGGCCTCCAACAGGCCTAGAAAGGCTCTCAGAGGCCTCAGAAATGATTTTCCGGTTTGCAGGGAAGCCCTTTTGGGGCCTCCAGAATGACCAGGAAGGCCCTCGCAGGCCTGTACGGGGCAGCTCCACTCCTGTGGTAAGTATGGGAGGCTTGAAACAGGACTTTCCCCCCTTACCCTAGGGGGCCTTTTTTCATATACTGCGATTCCGCGATATAGCGAGACCGCAATATATGAACCGTGAAAGGGCGGGGGAACCACTGTATCGTTGGTCTATTTAAAGGGAAACTGTAAAGAAAAGGGACTCACTAAAGTGCAAAATGTTGCAGC
This sequence comes from Phrynocephalus versicolor, assembly GCA_023846285.1. Classification (NCBI taxonomy): domain Eukaryota; kingdom Metazoa; phylum Chordata; class Lepidosauria; order Squamata; family Agamidae; genus Phrynocephalus; species Phrynocephalus versicolor. Next base: position 77,952,312 of record JAHTLZ010000016.1, read on the forward strand.
ATCTTAAAGAATAATATATTGTCTTTGTGGATCCAAGTCCTCAAGCATGCAGGAAGAAGGGGATTTTGCTCCTCCGTGAAAATTTACACTGGAACAAACCCATTAGTCCTAAGGTGCCAAAACATTTTGCCCTTTGCTTTTTGCATCCTCTTTTTTTTCAAATTTTAATAGTTGGACCACCGTAGGCATCAAATCACTGCCCACTAATTCAATTGTCCCTGGCTCAAAAAAGATTAAAAATAGAAAAGCTATTTTTCTCATGTATTGTGAGAAAGGGTCACTAGAGGGAACCAGAGACTGTGCCTTGAATACTTGTTGGTGGAGAATACATAACGTGGTATTTGGCTCCCTCTGGTGGCCAGTTCTGGTTTTTTCCCTTTCAGCTCTCTAGCTGGCTAGCTAGAGCCATGGTTCTCAAACTGGGTGCCGCGGCAATAATATTTCATTAACTAAACTTCCCATAAACATAAAAGAAATAATGAAAAATTCATCCAAACCGTTTCATTCATCACATTAAAGACAATGGAGCATTAGATTTGCACTGGTTTTTTTCTTCTTTTTTTCCTAAGTATTCAAACCGCTTTAAGGGTAGCTGTGCCGCAAATTTGTTTTAGCCCGACAAGGGTGCCGTGGCGAAAAAAGTTTGAGAACCATTGAACTAGAGCAGTGATGGCGAACCTATGGCACGGGTGCCAGAGATGGCACTCAGAGCCTTTTCTGTGGGCACCCAAAGTCACCCCTCACCGCCACCTGTATTCAGGTTAAATGGCTGTATTGGCACTTTGTAAAAAAATTAGTGAGTTTTGAATCGCAGTTTGGGCACTCGGTCTCTAAAAGCTTCGCCATCACTGAACTAGAGCATTCACTATTTTCCATGGTTTTCAGTGTCCACTGTTGCCATCCACACTAGATAACATAGAATGTGTAGGACACCAGGCTTCTCCCCAAGTCCTTATTTATTTCATTTCATTTCGTTTCATTTCATTGGATTTGTATACTGCACCATCTCACCCGATGGCTGCTCTGGGCAGGTTACAGTAATAATAACAGTGGGCAAAGGAAGGCTAATCAGAAATGAGATCTCTCATCTACAGCAAAAGGTAAGAGAGTCTTAGGTCAACTCAAAACACCTTAATGCTCCAGGGAAAATGGCCTTCCAGTGATGTGTGTCTTCTGGAATGGGAAACGAAATATGGGAGGATGAGGTGGGTGCTCTTCATTGCTCTCCTTGGCCTACGTTGCCCAGCATCCTGTCTGCGTGGGTCTTCCTGTTTACAAAGCATCCCTCTGTTGCTGTGCCTGATTCTCACGGATTCGCTTCCTCTCACTCTGGCCTGTTTCCGTTTCATCCTAGGATCCCTTCACGGCCTTCCATATCGACAAAACCTTAGTGAGAAAGTACATGAAGCCCTTGTTGGTCGGGGAGCTTGCTGCTGACCAGCCTAGCTTTGAACCTTGGAAAAAGGTGAGTCTTCCTTACAGGCCAGATTTATTTAGTTAGTTAGTTAATTTTGGGGAGGCGGGGGAGACGGATGGACAGGCAAATCCGAGATGGGAACTTGGGAGAGATGTTGCTGAAGTCCAGAGCTTGGAGGGTTACTTTTAAAATGTAGTTAACGAGAATTATCATTCCAATGCAATCCCAAATAGGTCATTGTTCTGTATGGTCAAGTCTAGTTGACTTTCAGCAACACTAATAGGATTTTCAAAGTAAGTGAGATTTAAGGTGCGGTCGTACCAGTTCCACCACACCCCATGAGCTTCCGGTCAGGTGGGGATTTGAACCCAAATCTTCTGAGTCCTAACCCACCTCTCAGTTCACTTCATCACGCTGGATACTTGCAGTGTATACGCTTATGGGTGTATATATGTATCCATGCCTGTGTATGTATTAGTCTATCTCATTGGTTCTCAACCTATGGGTCCCCAGATGTTCCTGGACTGCAACTCCCAGAAATCCTGGCCAGCTCATCTAGTGATGAAGACTTCCAGGAGTTGCAGTCCAGGAACATCTAGGGACTCACACGTTGAGAACCACTGACCTATCTGCTTTATGCGTTTTAAAAATAGCCCCCTGGTAGCCAAAAGCAACTTAGACAATGACTTTTCTATTCCTTTTGATTTAGAAATCCGTCTCCATGCTCCTCCTGTTCAAATTGTCATTTCCTCAAAGCCCATAGCAGAGGAAAAGGTTGGCAGCAGAAGACAGTGCTAGAATCATGTCGTTGTTCTCCTCTGCCTCTCGGTATCTCCTTTATTTGATAGGGTGCTCCCATTTTGGATCTGTTCTTAAGACAGAAGTGGTGGGTGAAATCATGGTTTGTCCTTCTAGCTTTCCACTCTTCAGCCTGGTGTCCTTTAGATGTTTTGGACTTCAGTTAGGATCAGGCTCAGATGATACAGTGAAGAGTCGGGGGCGATGGGTGTTTTCATCCATGACATCTGGAGAAGAGTGGGTAGGGAATGAGTCTTCTGGCAGTCCCGGCCACATCCAGAGGAACCTTCAACTCGACATCTTCCCTGCAGAAACAGCTCACAGAGGATTTCCGTGAACTTCGTGGGACTGTGGAGAAGATGGGGCTCCTGGAGCCCAACCACATTTTCTTCTTCCTGTACCTTGCGCACATCTTGGCGCTAGACGTGGCTGCGTGGCTCAACCTGTGGTACTTCGGGTGCTCTTTGGTGCCTTTCCTTCTCTCTGGTGTGCTGCTGGGCACCGTCCAGGTAAGCAGCTGATCGGGGTGGCATCGCACAGCGGGTGAGGCTGCCATTGCATCCGCGTCTCTCTCTTTCGCCTGTCCTCCTAGGTCAGGGGTCCTCAACCTAAGTCCCCAGGGCCGGATGCGGCCCCCCAAGGTCCAGAATCCGGCCCCTGGGACCAATTGCAACCCCCCCCCACCTACCCCCTACTTTGCGAGCAAGCAAGCCTCCGCAGCTGCTTCTATTGCTGAGGCAGTTCAAAATAGTGGGCTATGTCACTTCTCCCACTCCCCCCAACTACCGCCTAGATGATCAGCATGCTGGCTAGTGGGGCATTCAAAGTGGGAGGGCTATGGCAAGGTCCCCTGCTTCCCCCACCCACTGTGGTCCGGCCCCCAGTGGTGTCTAGGGCGTGGTGAACCGGCCCGCTGTTTGAAAACTTTGAGGACCCCTGTCTTAGGTGTTTGGTGTTTGCTGTACGTACTGTCTGCTGCCCTCAAAATGCTCAAGGCAATACTCTCCAGACCTCTGTGAACAGAGGTGCCAGTTTTGACTTTATTTTGGGGTGCATGTGATATTTGAAAAGAGACCTCTACTTTAACTTGGCTGGGGTGGGGAGATTGTTTTATCCTACTTAGTCTTTGGCAGTAAAAAAAACAACCCAAAGCCATAAAGACTTAACAAATTTTCTTTGGCACATGCTTTCCTGGCTTATGTTTATTGCCAAACTCTGAGAATAGAGTTTGTATATTAACTACACTTGCTGAGCCTTTTTAATCTTGACTTCCCTCATCCCTCTCTTTTTTATCCCAACTGCTAGACTTCAGGTGGTCAGCTTCCTTGTGCAGATAGACTCCAATCCCCTCTTTTTTTTAAAAAAAAGGATGCTGCAAATGAGATATGTGTAGATGGCATTGTGTGGATATAATGCTGATTTCCCCCCCAGGCCCAGGCAGGGTGGCTGCAGCATGATTTCGGACACCTGTCGGTCTTTGGCAGCTCTAGATGGAACCACTGGGTCCACAAATTTGTGATTGGTCACCTGAAGGTGAGTAAGCTGGAACCACAGCAGATAAACCCAGAGCCTCTCGGAAGAAGGCAGGGCTGTCCCCGATATCTAAGACAGAGTATGTTGTTGTTGTGTTGTTACAGTCATGACCAACTCTTTGTGACCCCATTTCAATGGAGATTTCATGGGAGGAATACAAGAGTGGCTTGCCCGTTCCTACTCCAGGCTCCTACCGTGTAATCCCTGGTGGTCGCCCATCCGAGTACTAGCCAGGCCTGATTCTGCTTAGCGTCTGAGACCAGGCGAGATTGGATATGCTCAGGGCATCTAGGCAGCTCAAGACAGAGTATAAAGGAGCCCAATTAGAGGCAGCATTGGTGGCGCCATTCAGGTGCTGGGCTGTGACTTGGGGGAAATCTATGTTTGAGTTTCTTCTGGAGTAGGAAACACAGGGTAAGCTGGAATAATTGCTGTCACTCTGTCTGAACAACTTCACAAGATGATGGTTTGAATGAGGTAGGCAGGAGAAGAAACCGTGCCATGGTCCTTTGTCCTCAATAAAACAAAAGTCGCTCAGAGTAGCTTTCTGCTAGATGGTTGTGGTATAGAAATCAAATCAAATCAAATCAAATCAATCAAACAAACAAACAAACAAACAAACAAACAAACAAACAAACAAACAAACAAACAAACAAACAAAAGTGGGGTAAACTTTTGGCCAAGTTGATCAACTAGAGCCCCCTTTTTGGTTCTTCTTTGCAGGGAGCACCCGCCAGCTGGTGGAACCACTGGCACTTCCAGCACCACGCTAAACCCAACTGCTTCCGCAAGGACCCGGATCTGAACATGCACCCATTGCTTTTCGCCTTGGGAAAGAAGCTCTCGGTGGAGGTCAGTCTTCCAGCGCTTGGGGAACAGGAAGCACCTAACACTGCAAAGCGGGGGGAGGGGGATATGTAGACTCCAGGCACTGTTGGACTGCAACTCCCATGAGTCTTGGCCACCATAGGGAGGGGAATGATGGCAGATGCAGTGCCAACAGCATCTGTGGTTCAAGACATTGCTGATTGTAAATAATTAAATTGAACTGGTATCTGTGTGTATATGTATATGTGTGTGTGTGTGTGTGTTTGTGTCTTTTGTTACTGTGAGAAAGGACTGAATAATTCTGATTTATTGAATTGAAAGTGGAGGAGCATGGCAGAGGGAGAGAGAGAGAGAGATTGTACAGAGGGCATAAATGTCCCACCACAACCAAAGTGGGAATTCTTTTCTTTTCCATAAAAATTTTGCATTGTGATGTTTTGACATCCTATCAGTGTTGAAATAATGGCCAGATTTATGGCCTAAAGGCATGTTTACTCAGAACTGAAGTCTTTGCTCTTTTGCACTGAGGAGGAGGAAGAAACATCTGATGCAGATTTCTCCCAAACCTCAGGTAAACGTCTTAGTTATGGTAAGCTGTTCTTGTGGCCTAAAAGATTCCCTGAGATTAGCTGTCTTCTACTTGACGTTTGCTTATGAGTCTCAACCTTGGTGGAAAAACATCCCTGTCAGAATTTACTTGGAGGGCAACTTGTCTTGGAAATGAAACCATAAAAGGCAAGATGAACTGTAATGACCTTAAATTGACTTAGATTATTATTCTAGAGTGGAGTAAGGTCACTGTGGTTCGCTGTCTAAAAACAAAATTCAATTTTCCATTGTTTTACTGCTTCCTCAGCCGGAAGCCTGTGGTGGAATAAGATATGAAATACAGTAAGTCATTGGTCTTGTTCCGGTTTTAAATTGTCTCTTAAATAATTGTTAAGTTCTTGTCATTAGGGGAGAAGGACAATTGGTCTCCAGTTCATATCTTCAAAAAGAGTATGTGTCATACTTGGGTCCAGCCCTGCTATTAGGCAGAGTGATGAGATATTTAGTCCTGTCAGGCAACAGATGCTGTAAATGGCAGTGAAGCCTTGGAGAAGAAGCGTTGGTGTGCCAGCAGACTTGCCCTGCACTCCATAAACTAGGCCAGTCCCTCCAGGAATGGTGGAAGAGTCTCCCCCACCCACACCCGGCGTTAGAGATATTTCCAGATGCTCACTGAGTTTGCTTTCATATGTATAGTGGGAGTGTCCTCCATCTTGTTTTTCAGCTGAGGGGGGCAAAATGTCATTAGTGGATCTTGGATGCCGTCCTCTTGCATGGATTCTTGGATTGGAATCCGCCTTTGGGTCCCTGTACCATATCTGTAATTTTCCCCAGTCCTCTCATAGTGCTGATTAGGAACTTTACGGGTGGGGTGGGTTAACATTCAGAGGAAGTTGGACCATCATCCAGTTTCTCACTGCAGCGTTTGGTCCAAAGGGAATCCTTTCCCTCACCTAAGACAGTCTGTTTTGATCCGAAATGTAATTAGTGATGTGATCAGTAATAGTTTCTCTTAAACGATTATTCATTGATTTCCTGACACACACCCTCCTAACCCCATGGGGGGGGGGAACCAAACTCACTTCTCCTAGTTATACAAGAAAGAATTTGCATGACTTAGAACAGCTCTGTTTAAGCCAGTTTTACTTGGATTGCTTGGCCCATGCTTTTCGAAGGCATTCCTTTTGTCTGTTAAATCTGCTTGAATGCCAAAGAAGGAAACCACATCCTCCCTTCCCCTCCCCTGCCACACACACACACACACACACACACACACACACACACACACACCAGTAATCATCTTATTTCCTCAACACATTCTCCTATTCTGACCAGTTGTGAAACAACTACTGACTTACCAAGTAGGGATGAGGGACAACTCTGTTGGGATCAGTTTTCTTTGAATGAAACCATCCTGGTGGCAGAGTGCGTCCTTGTAATTGTTGTTATGTGCCGTAAAGTCACTTCCAACTTATGGCAGACCTACAAATGTATTATCTCCAAAATGTCCGCTGCTCATCCGTCTCTCTCACTGGGAGGCAAATGAGATCCTGGGTTGGGCTGGAATTAGACAATTCCCAGTTCAGCCCCACAGCCGCCGTGACATTCATGGTTGGACCAGTCACACTCACCTCTGTGACAGGGTCGATAGAGAATAAAATCGATAGGAAAGCAATATATATCACTATGAGCTGTTGGGAAGGAAGAGTTGAAACCAATGGGAGTAAACAGATGAACTCCTGTCCTGATAGCAATTCACACCTCCCTAATTTGTCTGCCACTCCAGATGTTGTTCGTTAGAGATACCCAGCTAACTCCTCTAAACACTGGTGGGGTTTTCAATCAAAATCAAGGACAGCCTTCAGCTAGAAGGAATTGCTTCCAATCTATCAATGAAGTAGAGTCATAAACTATTCTACTACCATGCCCACCAAGCCTATCCAGAATGGGCTAGAGAACGGTGGGCTTTGTGATCCAGAACATTTGAAAGAAGCAGTATTTGAGAGTATTTATTCATGCTGTAATAATAAACTGGTCTGTGTAAACAACCAGCCCACCCTCCCCCTCCTCCTGAGCACGTGGTGATATAACATATAGGCATTGTTTACATTTCTGGGCTTTTCTGTGTCTTTCTCAGAATTTTTAACATTCCTGATAGTGAGGACCCTGATAGGTATTGCACCAGGAAAGTGCTTGAGATCCTGAACTGGTGGAGGAAGGGAAACGGAGGAAGCAGTAGGGATGACAGGGAAAGGTGGGTGGGTGGGGAGGCTTTCAAAGCCAAAGTCAAGAGTACTGATGAGGATGCCAGAAAGTTAACCTGGATGCTTTGCGAAGGAAACGGAAATATGTGTTGCAAACTGAACTGAAGGTGGCAGTTCTGCAGTGACATGACAAGGATGTTGGTTAAGGCTGCCAGCCTAGTTAAAATATTCAGTGCATTTTTATTTCCATACTTGATGAGAGAGAGGGAGAGAGAGAGAGAGAAATGTGTGAGAGTGTATGTGTATGATGTGTCTATGGAAACTTTCTATCCATTAGAGTGTGAACAAATCAATTACCGTTGTTGAGATGTGACTCTGAAATAGACTGGCTTTGGCAAGGCGAGACATCCATCGTGGAAGCTCATCTCCTGGCTGAGCTAGAAAACTTGAAGAGATCACAAGACTGAAATCCCAAGCAATTCTCTCCCCTTTTGTAATTTGCAGGAAATACCTCAGCACTTAGATATTGTTGTCCTTTGCCTTTGTGAAGCTTTGCACGTATTGCGCAATCACCGTACGATGTCTGATTGATCATAAAGACACAAGCAACTCATTCGGAGCTACTCCCTGTGCTAGCGCATGCAACAAGGCAACAACGTACTATTTAAAAAGGGACAGGGCACACACACACACACACAGCCCTCACCAACAGAAACAAATCCTGCCATTTCCTAGGGGAGAAGAATAAAGTTGTGTTGCTTACTCCACAAGGGCAAATACCCCAGAATTTGCATCCCTACTAAAAGGAGTAGTTGGATGGCAGCTTATTCCAATTGGCATCGTAAAAAGCGGAAGCATGAAGGAAATAGGCGCACCAAGTGGCAGGAGGCAGTGCTGTGGGCATATGTTCCCTCTGCTGTACTAACAGGAAAAAAAAACACAAGCAGATGCTCTTGAATCACAGATACAGCAAAGATACCTGCAAGGCTGAGAGTCTGGACAGGCCAGGGCAGTAGTCCTCATGAAAGAGAGGAGGGAAGTCTGTGGATATTTTTTTTCCAAAGCCTATGTCTGTACTTCAGGATATCTTTGCTAACCTGCTACTGGACCTTTCCCCCCATTTTCTCGCAGCTGGGTTTAAAGAAGAAGAAGTATATGCCTTACAACTACCAGCACAAATACTTCTTTATCCGTGAGTATCCCTTCTTTTCCGGAATATGATGAGAGCTTTACATAACGTCACAGAAGACGCCAGCTAACAACAGAGGGTTTTAAACTATTTTGCTTGCCCACACATTATCCAGGGCCAGAAACATATGTTAGAAGTAGCCCATGACTGGCGGAGAACATTTCCTAATTAATGCAAGCCTCTTTCACCTTTTGGAGTTTTGCAGTCTGGCTTGTTTTGTTTGGTGATTGGTTGTCAGGATTCCAAGAATGATGTAGAATTTCACAAACACAACCTTGTTGCCACATTTATGTGCTTTCAATTGTAATTGCAGGCTGTCTCTAAGGTCAATTTCTGGCTGAGGTTTAATCCTATAGAGAACAATGTTCTACCTACCTACCTACCTACCTACCTACCTACCTACCTACCTACCTA